>VWZX01002790.1:600000-883812 GCA_013399015.1 Galbula dea
GACACCTGTGGCAGTACTGCAGGAAGTCATTGCTTGGGATACAGGGACGAGCCTGCAATGGGAAGGTAGTAGTCCTTTCTAAGAACTGGGAAGCTCAGTGAAGCATTTTGGGCATATTATGCTTTTCAATTCCTGCTCTTGGATGCTTTTTCTTAATGCTTGAAAGATGAAGAACACAGTAAATTAATAAGTACAGGTAATAACAGTTATATGTGTTTCTAGTTTCTAAATATATCCGTTTTACCTGCCCACAATAAGTAAAAGTGTATGAGGGTAAAAATAAGAAGAAAAATAGTCCTAGCACATAAGAAATTGCACAGATTTCTAGTAATAGGTGGGTCTTGTCTTGTATCCTAAAAGTGAACAAACTAACAATTTAACTAATCCACAATCTAATGCTTCTAGTAAAGACATCCTTATTGATAGTTACTCTTTCTGCCCTAGCAAACTTAGGTCTGGCTGGTAAACTAAACTGCTTGCTAATTGTTGATAGAATCAGAAACTAGACTAATTCTGGGAGAAAGAATGCAAGGAGGGGAAAAGTTATCAGGTTTCACAGTGGGAGAACTGCTAAAACAGCTTGACAAATGGTAGCTAAAATAAACCTATGTAGAAGAACTTTGATAGAATCTGTATTTAAGAATGTTTTTAAGAGAAAAAACATTCCCCCCTTTTTCTGGCCTGGCAGCACTGCTCTGAGAGGTCAATAGCAGAAACTGAAGATTAGTTACCCCTTAATAAAAGTTCTTGTTCATGAAAATAGTTTCCTTTCTTACATTCACTAAGCCTTGGACCGTCTAATGAGCATCAGTTATAAACCTTGATCGCAGTAGAATATGTGGAGAATCTTTAGAATGAGCATTTATGAAGGTTCAAAATTTTAAGAAAACTGAATAACTAACTGTAGGCTGTTATGCCTTTAATAGGTAGCATAGTTTCAAAAGACTGTGAAGCAGCCAGTGCCTTCTGTTTATGTTCCTAAATATATACCTAGATCTGTAACTGTAGGTAGTCTATTTTGAAAGTCTTGTCTACAAATATAAGGAGTCCTTTCATTGGTAACCACCAAATACGCATATTTTAACCTATCAGGCTATAATAGCTTCTACTCTCTAAATGATCTGTCACAGTGAAATGAAACTGGACTAAACTTGAAAAAACCACTCTATTTAGAGTTGAAGATTAATGTTTCAACACTCTTTAGTTTTGTGGTAGTTCCACTGGAACAGATTACTGGCAGAATGAAACATATTTCCGTGGAAAAATATGAAGTAAAATAAGAAACATTAGTCTTCCTAAATTTCTTAGATAGTTCTCTTTACTGGGACAAATTAAGCTCTTTTCTGCTGCAGGGTTGTATGTCACCAATTATGGGCTATTGATTGTAACTCTTATGGGCTATTTGTGGAGTCATCACTGATAATTTTCACTTTCACATTAATCAAAGGAAAGACATTGCTGAAGAATTATAACTTGAGGAATTACCTGTTTATTTTATCTGAAAAATATATAATACAGTTTATTATAAAAATACTGTTTATTATATCTGGATAAGGAAAAGCCATAGTTACCAAAATTATTAAGAATATAGCAAACAGTTGCACACTGAGTTTGCCAAGGTATATCTGTAAAGTAAAAAATGCTGGCTCTTCTTTTCCCTTGAGTTCTTTTATTATTTGCATGTGAAGTATGTCTCTCAGCATGCAGTCTGGGAGCATCTTGTAAATCTTCTAGTTGAACGTAGCATATGAATTTAGGATTGAATTTAGTGAGAAGAATTATTCCTTGCAGCTGCTTCACTATCAGTGGAAAAGTAGCACAGCGGAAACTTGCTTTGTGGTTTTGGTTTGAAACTCAGGAGACCTGAAGCTGACAAACGCAGGCTTGCCCTGATGAACGCAGGCTTTTTTTTCAAAGGGTTATCTTTTTGCTCTGACTTACCTGAAGGAGGTGGCCTTAGAGCAGCAGTGGAGTGTGGCCATAAACATCTGCATGAAGGGACCAAATTTCAGCGTCTGGATCTTGTACTTTGTCAAATTTGCCAAATTTTCAAAATTTTCAAAAATTTTCAGAATTTTTCAAAATGTTCAAAAAACTGATTTTCAAAATTTTCAAAACTGATGTCTAAGATTCATAAGGAGAATTAATTGCATCCTAAGAACTAAAGAACAGAGCTGTTTGCCTGGTAATTATTTGTTCATTATTTTCTTGCCATCTTAAATCTTAGCACCAAATTGGAAAGATGCAAAAAGACTAGAAGGTAAAGTCACCTAGGCAAACTGCTTTATACACAGTAAAGAACTTCTTGTGAGAGACTCTAGATCTGCCAGTATATGGGTTACATTAAGGTTGCCCCAAATAAATGCAAGCTGTGATCTTAATTTGTGGGCCATGCAAACTGCATTGGCTTTTGGGGGGTATTTCCTACTTATGCTAGAGAAGAGAGTTTTCAGGAAAAGCTGAAGCTTTCATGATACAGTGATACTGAGCACAGCACAACCTGATAGAGAAGCCACAGTTTCTCCTGATAGCTTCCAGACTGTGGTCTTCCCTGGCTCTGTGAGTTGTCTTCCGCCTCTCTACCCTGGTCTAATAAGCAGGCCAGTGCTGACTGTGCAAGGACTTGTCATCCTTTACTCTTTAAACACATTACCTCTAACCAGTTAGGATTTGAACGCTTCTGTTTTTCAAGAGCTGTTTATTTTTGACTAGTTTCCTACATGTATGTGTTCTGGGGCATATTGAGAGCAGCTCAGTCTAATGCTTTGTGCAGAGGCATCGAACAGATAATCTGAGTGTGCACAATCATCAATTTTGAGACTAATGGCAGCCTGGTCAGGACTACTGAACACTAGCACCAACTAGAGTTCCAGAAAATAATTTTAAAAAATCTTGATGTTCACCAAGTCAAAGTTTCCTCTAGCAAAAAGAGTGGTTTTTATATAGGGTAGCCATATGCACATGGTATATGATAGCCCTATGCATGACATAGGAGGAATGTGGGGGAGAATTGCTTTACACAGTGAGCCGTGTTTTCAGCTGGAAGGTGGCAGTAACAGCTGTGAGGAGACTTTCAGGCCTGCTACTTCCCACCTGAAATACAGGATTGGTTGCATCCTAATCTGGTTGCTTGATGAGAGTCAAGATCAGATATTGACGCATGGAAGAATATTGTAAAAACAGGAGGAAGAGACATAAACTCATTCTGTCTGTTTCACAGACTGAAAGATATGTAGGTTTCTATCAAAAGCAAATTTTTTGTAAAGAAGCATATCATATCTTGAACATTCCTGTCTGGTATATCTGAACACTTCTAAAGAACTTCTTAGCCACTTTGACCAATAGCTAAAAAGCAATCTGAAATCTGCATAGGGAAGCAGTTTCTGTTACTTCTGATCCATAATTATTTAGTATGTCAGCCTTGTTATCTTTGGAGATAGACTAATTACCTTATTTGCTTAAGTTACTTCATATAACTTGTCATTTCTATGACAAGTTACGTATCTAGAAGTCCTTGCAAACTGTCACTAGTGTTTTCACTATTTGCATTTTGTGAAACACAGTTTGTAGAAATAAATGTCTTCTATGTACTATTAACAAAATGTTTCTTCTTATTTGGAATTTGTGGTTTGAAGATTGTTCTATTATTATTCTGTTTCTTGTCTGGAAGCTTTTTAACAGCAGAACTAGCAGGGAGTAATGAATAAGCTTGTTTATGGGTGAATACTCTCCCAGTCAGCCAGGCAGAGAACAGCCATTATTCTAAAAAATAATGAAGAATCTGCTACAAATTACAGAAAAGAGCAAAGGAAGAAGAATGTAGCAGTGGTTGACTTATACAGCGACTTGGAATTTTTACTAATATTTCCAGTGAGTGGTTCTGCATTACTGGTTCAAGTTATTATAAGTTCTGCAAAAATGGACGTCAGTTACCAGACAAAAAGTGTGTCAGTTCCTTCAATATGGTAATAACTTGAGAAATTGTGTGGAATACCTATACAAAATAAATTATATCCATTAAAATTATTTAGCTGGTACTTAGCAGAGAGGTAAGACATTCCAGCATTTGCATGCTTTTGAAACTTTTGAGAATATTTACAGATTATTTCTTGAATCTGCAGAATATGTAGGTTTAAGTAAATTCAGGTGTATATTGCATGGTTAAGTCAAAATACATTAGCTTGCAATAAACATTGGCTATCGGGTTTATATTTTATAATGTGATTTGGTGGAAAAAGGAAACGAGAAGTTGCATGATGTGAAGCAGAGGAGGTTATGTGCATTCTAGGCTGCCTGAGAAAACCTCAGATTTTGTTTTTAAAGAATAAACTTTTGGTGTTATTCAAATATAGATTTAACCACAAAGCTGAGTTCTTCATATTCAGCAATGCCAGGAGATGAATAGGATGGGCTAGTTAAGTTCAACTTTGTTCACATCTGTTATTTATAATGAATATACTAAAGTGACTTCTGAAATACTACACTGACAGAAAAAATAGTAACACTGGAACTGTACAAATAGTAAGAAAATGAGATAGAGGTGTTTCCATCAGTGCCTCTAATTAGAATGTCACTTTGCCTATGTTTTTACATTCTCACTTGTTTGCAAATAGTTATTCAAATAGTTGGAATACTCACATACAGTGAACTTTGGACCTTAAGTTGATAATTATTGACAAATAAAATGAATCATAACAGAGAACAAATTAGCTATAGTTAATGCCACAGTGAAGTTCAAAGACGTGAAGGGTCAGATTTGCCAAACTTTTCACAGCTTTAACAGTGAAGGTCATGGAATCATAGGTCTTTTCCAACCTTCATGTTTCTCTAATATCATCAACTCCAACTATTGACCCAACAGCACCATGCCTGCTAAACCATGTTGTGAAGTGCCATGCCTACCCGCCTTTTCAAACAGCTCCAGGGATTGTGACTACCACTTCCCTGGGGAGCCTCTTCCAATGCTTAAACACTCTTTCAGTGAATAAATTTTTCCTAATATCAAACCTGAACTGCCCCTGGTGCAACTTGAGGCCATTTCCGCTTGTCATATAACTAGTTAAGTGGGAGAAAGGACTGACCTCATCTCAGTACAACCTCCTTTCAGGGAGCTGCAAAGAGTGATAAGGTCTCCTCTGAGCCTCCTCTTCTCCAGAACAACCAACCACAGTTCTCAGCTGCTTGTCATAAGACTTGTGCTCTAGACCCTTTATTTTTCCAGATAAAGTGGTTATGAATTTGCCAACATAAAACCTGCAGAATAGTCCCAGTGAAAAAATGGTCTGTCAAAATTCTGTTTACACTCAAATAAAAATAAAAACTAGAGAAGCTGTGATCTGTAGGGAGTACGAGATTGAACAGCTTATTTGTTTCCAAGAGAAAAGATATGCAGTAGGTATACTTATGTTCATTCACTGCCCCTTTTACCATGGTAAACTTTTATAGATTAAGGCTTTGTTGTTGTGTTTGTATTTTAAAATAATTTTGTATCAATATCAGTGCAGTAGAAACTCTGGTTTTCAAATTTAAGTGGTTAGGCACTGAGCATAAATGCAACCTGATTGTACTTGAGCTCTGAGGTACAAAACAAGTCTGTTTGAATTTTAACTTGGAAATAATGAAAGACTGATTCAGTCCATTCACTCCTTTCTTTCTCCAACTGGCTGAGAAACAAGATTAGCTTCTTCCTTATCACTTACCCTTTATTGTATAATCAGAATATATTTTAATGTTAACAACACACAAATTTCTCATAGCAGATTATTAGTAGCTGAATTTCTGAAACTTTTGTGCACTTTTAAAATTGGTTCCACTTCTTACAAATCACTCATTAAAAGAATCTGGTTTAAGTTTAAATTACCAAGATTGTCAGCGTTTGGCAAAGAGTGATTTTTAGTGTGTAGTCAAGTAGTTTGAAAATCTGATTGTAACAGATGTTGATGTTGGATAGAATGAACACTTACATATTTTAGAATGACAAATCCTGTTAATATTCTGGTGTAGGAATAAGCTGACATGAATCAAAATAGGATGCAGCTACTGCTATGATTACACATATGGTTTTGCAATGATACTAATGATGCTTTGTTAGAGGTTATATGCTGTAGATATGCAAGATGTGTAATTATTTTTGTTGTTTGTTTGTTTGCTTTGTCAGCTGAACCCGTTGATGTGCTAAAAGCATTAGAATTTCACAATTCACCAGAAGGAGTATCAAGAACAGCAGGATTTTGCACAAACAGAAGGGATTCAAAAGGATCAGATGTCGCCTACAGAGTTTCAAAAACTGCACAGCTGAGTGCCCCAACAAAGCAGCTGTATCCAGGTAACATTGTCAGAAAGCTGTTACTTTGGTAAATTTTCTTACTGTCTAATTTTTTCGTGGTACCAAAAGCACAGTATGTAGTACATCATCAGTACCAAAAAATGCTTCTGTTATCCCTAGAGTTGGGCCTGCATATGAATGGCAGGAGGTGCTCTTTATCCACCAATTGAATCAGTTTTTATTCACTTCAGTTATAAAACATTTCATCAAATTCTGTGTCACTGGCAGAAATTGCCTGTAAGTCATATTACCTGTTCTTCATGATACTGTCTGGTGGAAAGCTGATTTGGTGGCTTTGACAAATTTCCTCCAGTTTCAGTAGTCCATTTAAAAGCAGTACTTCATGGAGTAATGCTGCAGTGATAGAAATGAGTTGTGGTTGGCCATTGCAAAATCATTCCCAGAAGTACCATCTGTTAAGAATTACCTAAGACTATCTGGGTATTTGGGGGACTAAATGAGGCTAGTTTGGGACAGCAGTAAAGTGATTCCTCCTTCTCTCAAATTTCCCTGAAATGAAATAATCACATTTTGGAAAAGATTCTTTGGATGTTGAAGAGAGACTTTTATTCAATTATTTTGCTGTCACTTATCACTTGACCCAAAATGTTGACGAAAGTAATAAAAATATTAAAAATCAGACTCATGGAACATTTTAACTTTTCTGCTTTGACACATCATGCAGAGTTTGGACAAGTTTGTCTGTGAACATATAGATTAGGTGCTGGCAAAGTAAAACCCCCTTTTTTTTAGGAGTCATAGGTATAATGCAAGGTCTATAAAAGGGGGAAACACCGTATTTTGTAGTAATGTGTTCCCAGACCAACATGGGAAACAGCTAGACAGTTCAAGCATAGGTTACATATTCACCTAACTCATTAGTTTACTTTTTTATTCATGGAAGAAGATCAAAGCCAAATTCACCACAGGTTCAACATCTATATTCTTTTTAACACAGTTCTTCAGTTTTTAATATATCCTCTCAAATAGGTTGCATGTACTTAACAGGTATCCAGCTGAAAATATCATTCACTGATTGGCAGATTACAGTCTACAATGTCTTGCTGATGTTAGTGTGACTATGTGTTTAATTAGTTATTTCCTCACCTATGTAAGGTTAGCAGAATGTGGGCTGCTGTTTCTTTAAAAATGCAAAAATGATCCAGTGTATTGAAAAACTGCTGAAGTTGCACAGTCTAATAAATTGGTACCTTTATATTCTGAGTTTTAACAGTGTGTGTCAGTGAAGCCAAGTGGTACAACAAAAGACTTGAAATAAACATTCAAAGAAACTGGACAGAAGATTAAACTGACTTGGAATCACTGATATTTTTTAAAGCTTAGAACTGTACAAGCACATTCTGCTAAGTCAAAGCCTCGGAGTCTAAAGCTGGAAATCTGAGAGCTTGGGTTGACTTGCACGTTTTTTCATGAATCAGATTGTAGCAAAAAAACGCCAGATCTGGCAACATCAGTACCAACTGTTCATGATTGTTGAATGCCAGAACAAATAAGTACCTCATGTTGTTGGCTGACATCTAAATTTCTATAGCCTTTGCCTGCCTCGATTTGGGTACTCTTCTTATTAATGCTTTCAGCTGCTGCTTTACAACTGGAATGAGTTTAGTTGATTTTACCAATCTGTTGCAACACTTGCATTCAGGAGACAAAAGGCATTACTCACTCACAGTATAAAAAGAAGCCACCACAAAACTTTGCTTAATACAGGAAAATGTCATGCTATTCTCTACTTCAGTGAAGAGCCTAGAAGCAATTCTTTGGAGGTGATAATTACAACTACTTCCTTTTGAATCTTGTAGAACAGGCATCCTTTCCACACTATGATGAATTCTTTTTTTCTTCCACATATTATTCTTAAAGGCATTTGAGTGATAATGTCCCTTTTCCTTAGTGCTCTGTAGTAGTGGAAAGACCACAGAAGATATCCAAGATAAGACTGAGGTGCAAGACATTGCTTTAGCTATATAATACAAGTTGTAATGCATCCTATGCTTGCTTTCAACTCCCATAACTCATGAGGAAGCACAAGTACCTTTTAGCTACTGTATCTCAAAGGAGCTGTGAATGACAAAACCAGGAAGCATCAATATATCCATCTTTTAGCAATGGATCTAATAATATTTACCAGTTTGCCAGAATAGAGTAGGTATTGATTTCACTGTCTGGAAGGCATTATATAGTTGTAAAGATAACTGCTTAGATTTTTGTTGTACTATTTGCTTATATGCTCTTAGTTATCCTTTTGCAAAAGTAAATAGGCGTGACAGGAATGGCAACCCAGATATATACAAACATTTTTTTCTCTAGATATTTCCCCTCCAACTGTTTTTTAGTTATTGTTCAAGTGGAACCATACCAATAAACACAAAAATTAAAAGTAGTTGAGAAGACTTCTATAATTATTCTCCATATGTGTCCAAGAACTGTGTGCATAGCAATACATAAAATTTAATATGTTAAAATATTATATTTTTTGCTTTTTCAGTCAAAAGTGTTTGAAAAAAATTTACATATTACACAATGTAGGTGCAAGATAAAACATAAGGGAATGTTGTCATAGCAGTTATAACAGAAACTACTGAACTGAGGCACATGGCACTTCAGTCACCATTCTCAGAAAGCTTCCAGGGTTTTTTTCAGTAAGATGTTGCCTGTTTGAAGAACACATACCCAGACTAGCTGAATTAGTGTCACCTACCTCAAGCAGTTACTTTCAGAGTAACACCACAGAAAGGGCAAGTCTTCAGTGTTTGTCAAATAATTTCTTTGGCCTTTTCTCTTTATTTTCCTTTTTTTTTGTCATGTCTTCATTCTGACATTAAAACATAAAATACAGTTTAATTTTATCTGTAAATTAGCAGTTTTGCTTTGTGTCTATGTTTAGCCTGTATCTGGGGCTAAACTATAGCAGTTGCTTTGTCATCCAGTGACCCCTCCCCAGAAGAAAAGGGGGATTAGTAAAAGGAAAGAAGATGTGGGCAGAAATGAAAGTGGTTATAATGAAATAACAAAACTGATACCAATGCCAATATAAAGTTATACTCAGCCCAGAAAAAGATACAGCAGTCATGATAAACAGAAGAACAGTCCTCAGAAGGAAGAGGAACAGAAGAAGCCCAAGCAAAAGTCTTCCTCCTCCTCAGCAAACTTCTCCCTTTCTGTGTGATGTTTATGGTATAGGATACACCTGTGAGTCAACTCAGGTCAGCTGCCCTGGCTGACTCAAAACTGCTAACTGCCTGCAGCCCATGGCTGGCCTATGCTATCATTCTGTTCCAGCAAAACCAGTACACTTTATCATTAAAAATATTGACCAGTGACTCACCAGAGTAAATGAAATTCTTCCTATTTATTAGGTTTTGATCCCTCTAAAACAATATGTCAAAACAAGCCCTAAAGTGGTCTATATTACTACAGTGTTTCAACAACCTTCTACAAAAGCAGTTAAAAGATGGTATGGTTAAAATTATAAAATTTGAAACAATGATTGATAATAATCTCTGCTTCAAAGAGGAAACATCAGGGAATAAATGAAAATTAAATGTTCTTTGATTTTGAACTTTAAAAGAATGGTTTCATCTTTTCTGAATTTGTAACTGCATATATCACTCTGTTTACAGGTGGGGATTTTCCAGAAGATTTTTCAATATTAATGACAGTAAAACCTAAAAAGGGTATCCAGTCCTTCCTTCTGTCTGTCTATAATGAGCAAGGAATTCAGCAAGTAGGTGTTGAAGTTGGTAGATCCCCTGTCTTCCTGTTTGAGGACCAAAATGGAAAACCTGCCCCAGAAGACTATCCTCTTTTCAGAACAGTCAACATTGCTGATGGCAAGTAAGTGTGAAATTTTAAGGTGAAATAGAATCACAGAATGTTAGGGGTTGGAAGGGACCTTGAAAGATCATCTAGTCCAACCCCCATGCCAGAGCAGGATTCCCCATACCAGGTCACACAGAAGCACATCCAGATGGGTTTTGAATACCTCCAGGGAAGGAGACTCCACAGCCTCTCTGGGCAGTCTGTGCCACTGCTCCGGCACCTGAACTGGGAAAATTTTTTTTTTCTTGTGTTTACACAGAACTTTCTGTACTTCAACTTGCAGACATTGCCCCTTGTCCTGTCACTGGCCATCATTGAGACAGACCACTCTATAGGTGATTTTGGTCTTTACAAACAGTTATCTTAAAATTATAAATAAATTAGTGACACAGTTTCCAGCTAGTTGCACTGCTGTGGTAGAAAATCGGAGAACCTTTGCAGCAAAATACCGTTCCAGCTTCAAATGTTGTATACAGCTACAAATAAAGCCAAACCACCTTTCTTGTTTTGTTGCTTCTAGTGGAGAAATAGTCATAGAAGTTAAACCCACCAAAACTAGGCCTGTGAAGATTCTTCCTGTGCAATTTAGAAAGCGTTTTCAAGAACACTCAAACAATAGTCTTTCTAGAAGGGCTGTCATGTCCATTTGAAGGGGATAGGAAAAATGAATAAAAGTGGAGAATCCAGCCTAGAATATCTCCTATCCTGAGCAGAAACAATTGATAAATAAGATAGCTTAAGATGCCTATATGTAAGGGAATCAGGGGAGAATAAGCTGAACTACAGATCTGAAGTGCTGCAAGGACTTACACTGTTAGTAAAGACAATCTCAAATACCTAGTTTGCAGGTGCTGTTAATGCAGTTGTTCATTTTTTGTACCTAACTTCCCTGTGTAGAAAAGCAATCATTCTCTGGGAATGTAATTCTAGTGCTTGTAAATGGACATTCATTTTTACAGTGACTTTTTATTTATTATGCTGCAGTCCAGGAAAAGCAGCCACAGTCTTCAGAGATACATAGAGTGAAATTTTATTCAAGCAAAAGGAAACAAATTAGTAGAGAAGGAAGGGGAAAATTTAACCATAACGAAATCTGTTTATAAAGCAATAAAGGATAAGGAAAAATAAAAAAGAGGTAATTGTCTTCTAGCCCTTGTATTGCCAGAGAATGGAATTATACCATGAAACCTAAACCTGATGCATTTGCTGAGCAGGAGTCGTAAAACAAAGCAGCAAACTTTTTTTTCATTTACTTCCTCTAAATAACAAAGCTTTGACATGTTATTTTAGAATTTCACACAAAATTGTTGAGGGCAGCTAAGAAACTTATAATGTAAGAAAGCAAAATAAACTTTGTTTGGTAGAACTTCCTGCAGTGAGACTATACAACTTTTAAATCAACTGAAGTCAATCCTATCCACAGTGAGCTATTATTTCATGCTTTCAGCTTCTACATGCTTTCAAAAGATAGACTGACAATTTTCTTCTGACTCAGCTATTTTGTGCAGGATCTAGGACAACAATCTTCATCTCAAAATGAGATATATTTTAAAAGTGTAAAATGTGCCGAGGATGAATGGGCAGTTTGCTTTTCTAATGATAATGTTTAACTGTGTTCCAGAGAAAACACCAAATTAGACTTCTGGCTCAGTGATACTGTTTAGCAGTCAGATTCCATTAGCTTTGAGGTGTTCCTTTTGATATACAGAAGCTTTGTAACAGTGATCTAAGCTGTCTCTTTGATTTAGACAGCATTAGTGCCAAAAATGCCAACTAAAATAATTTGATTCCAGCCTTCATCTTACCAGTCGCTAATATGACATACTTTGACAATTTTTGCCCTGGTCTTTCAAAGGTCTTTGATGTTTTCCTCCATGGTAGTTTTCAGAGTGCTTGCTGTTGCTTTTAGTTGTTCAAGCTGTCATAGCAGAGAAGCTCACTAGGCTAATGTGGTCTCTCATGATAATAAAATGTCATAAAGAACACAGTATAGTTGGGTAAATTGTAGAAAACTTTATTCTCAAATGTATTTAAAATAATTTGTCACTATTCTGAATCACTTTGTTCACTTTTTGGGGAATATTTATGTGGGCAAAACTATTCTTGCAGGAATATTGTCAAGAATTTGTAAGTATATGTATCTGGAAAAGCATCTATGTTGGAACTGTAGTACATTTTGAAAAATCTCTGTAGCTGTGGGATACGTTCAAATAAGCAAAAGAACGTGGTAAAATTTTGGTGCTTGATCACAGAACAAACAGTAAAATGTAAATAACAGAGATGAAGCCACTGGTTTATATATATTTGCACAAGTAATTCCTTAAGTAATTTGGAAAAATCAAAGAATCTGCTGTCAATCTAATAAAACATAAACAGTGCACTCGCTTCTAATTTGGATTTATTCATGTTTTCTGAGTAAAGCTTCAGAGAAGGTCATCGTGAACTTCATGGTATATAGGATATTCACAGTGAGCTATGGATCAGATTTCTTTGTACTAAACAACAGAATTTAGATAGTGAATAGACAAGATAATGTGTACATTTGTCTGCATTTGAAAAAATGAAATAAATGGAGGCATTTAAAATTTTGTCAGTGACTGTCATAATCTGCAATAAACTGTCTTGATAAAAAAATGACCTAGTTTAAAAAACATAAATTACAGTTGAATTATGTTTATTTTTTCAATAGGTGGCATCGAGTAGCTATTAGTGTGGAGAAAAAAAGTGTTACAATGATTGTTGACTGTAACAAAAAGACTACAAAACCACTTGAAAGAAGTGACAGAACAGTTGTGGACACCAATGGCATCACTGTCTTTGGAACCAGGATTCTGGATGAAGAAGTTTTCGAGGTAAAAAAATCAATACTGAACAAATGGAATTGAGCAATTTTGTGCTGAGTGAAGTGCTTAATGAAAATCAGAAAAAAAACAATTTAGGACAAAAGCTGGTATAATGTAGAAACTTTGATTTATAAAACCTGTTAGAATATACTGAAATAAAAGAGAAGTAAAACAGGGAAGTGACTCAGTTGTTGGAAGGTATGACACATTTTTCTGTCTTTTAGATTATGTTGTGTCTGGAAGGTGCTTGCTTTTTTTTTTTGTCTTTCTGCCTAATACTGAGATACCTGAGATATTTAGGAGAATTAATCTTGGAACATTGAGTGGTATGATACTGAGACATTTTATTTCTGTCTCTGTTAAACATTTACAGATATCTGTGTGTGCTAACAGTATTTGAGAGAGGGGGAGAAGAATCTGGAAAGTTTTCTGTGTAATATGAATCCATTATATTGTTTATCCCATTTACTTCTCTTTCCAGTAACTGGAACATACTTTGGCAATAAGAACATATATGTTTCCATCATTTACTGGCCAAGAAGTACATATAGGAAGGGTGAAATGCCTCTAAGGAAGTATGTGACTGCCAATCATGAGGCCTTTCTAGGTAGAATCCTTATGACAGTGGTTATTTTTACAGGCTAGTAATGAAGCTTCTTAAAATTTACACTATTGAGTTTCTTTTATAGTGTTGTCATACAGCAGTCAAAGCTGTCAACTTTAAATTAAAACTGAAAAATAAGAAAATACAGAGAAGTAGTTGGATTATTTCATATACAGAATATCTGTGCTTTGTAAACATCCAGAGTTATAATCCTAGCTTTGCGCAGAGCATATACTTGAGAAGCTGCATAGGTTTCAAGAGAGGAAATATGAATTTTGAGTGTAACACTGTGGCATTGTTATCTTTCATTTCCGTGGACATGACAAAACATGAGCCTTGTGCATGGGGAAATTTCTGGGATGATTTAATAGTTAAACCAATGTGGCAGCCCCATTTACCTGTAATCTCCAATATAGATTGCACATCTGAGGGACGTTATTTTCCATTTGAAGATGAATTCCACAGATGCCTTATTTGGGATAGGACAAGGATTTTTTGATCTCCGCATGGGATAATTACTTCCAATTTTCATTTGTATTTCTTTCTTAGGTCAGAAACCAAGTGCCACAATATGTGTATTTGGCATAAATTGTCAAAATACCTGCAATGTTAATACACATAGCTAAAAAGAATTCAGAAAAAAATGTAATAAAAGTAGATAACTGATATTTTGTTAGTATTCTACAAGGTATTTTAGATTCTAATAGAAACTAAGGCTACATGCCCTGTCTTGTTCTTGCAAAGTTTGTAACCATTTTAAAAGTTGTCAAGGGGGGAAGTGCACAATGGTGTTTGTTTTGTCTTACCCACTGCAATTGCTGAATAAAAAGACCTGTTTGAATTTTGAGGGTCTGAAATAATTGTGCATAGCTGTTGGAAAATAAATACAGTGGTTGATATGTGCATAAAGGGAGATATTTGTTTTAATCATTTACATTACATAATATATTGAATAAAGGAGCAACATGCTAGGGGCCTTTAATCTCTGAAGTTGTTTCCTGTTCTGATATATGTCCTCTATCTGTTAGACAGTTTTAAATATTAAAATCCTAAAAAAAAGAAGTTAGAGAGATTTAAGATCATTCACAAGAAATACAGGAGGAGCTTAGGCTATCTAAGGGGTAAATCAAACTATAGCTCTGAAAATTTCCTGCTATGTCGCTCTTCTGTCACAAAGATCGCTAGCCACTCAGAACAAACGATGGAACTTTGAGTCATGACAAAGAGTAACTATTTCAAGGCAACGTGATTTCTTCTCTAGCAGTTGTTCCTAAGTGCTAGTTTCCTCCTTTTGTACTTTTTGCAGGTACAGTTTGTATATACGATTCCGTCTGCTCTTTCAAGCTCTATAGAGGAAGAAGAGAAGGGATGTGGTAGAAAGCAGTTATTTTTTTGGTTAACAGCTGTTGGAAGAGTCAGTAAGGTTGCATGAAGACATACTTCATAAATTGGAATTGGTACCTAAAAATCAGAATTAGCAGATTAATTGCAGAAACCCAAAAGAAAAAAAACATGCATGTTTCTTGAAGTCAAACTTGTGTGAGGTTAACACAGGCATGAGGATATAACTTTAACAGAGTTTGCTCAATGACTTAAAAATACTTTTCTCTGTGGATTTTTGTTGTGTTTTGAAGAATTAAAAAGGACACTAATGATCCTCTCTCAATTTTTTTCTGAAGTCTCCCACACTGATGTGGCAATTCAGTGCTTCAATTCTGCCTGAGAACCACGAAGAAAAAAGATGACTTTGAATTCACAAAAGAAACTGTGCCCCTGTCTGTAAAGTCAGTTTACAGGCTGAATCTTAACATTCAGCACTAAGAACAGCAACTTGTCTACCATTTGTAATATCACTACATTTCTGTATTCCTTCAGTGATTAGGTTTCCTTACTTAACTGATTACACTCTTCTTGCTTTATTCAGAGTAATCAATTACATGTCTATAAGACTATTCTTGTAATTGCTGGGAGTTTAGGTTTAGTCAGAAGTCTCTTAAATTAGAAACTTACATTCTTGTCTTTTGGGATAGGTTTCTGCTTTCTCTTCTACTGTGCAGCCACTGTGAGTACATTTATATCTATGTTCAGTTACTTGAATCTTATAGCTAGAAATGTGTGTGTTGAAAATAATCAATTACATAATGTCCTTCAAAGTTTAAACGAAGTACTGTGCCATATGTGGTTTTAATGATGTGTCCCTCAATGTCTGACCAAGCAAAACATAATTTAGATCTTTTTGTCTGTGTGTTTTTCTCCTCTCTAGGTGGCATTCTTTTTGTTTTGCTAACAAGACTTTAACCATGGTTTAGCTACTGCTGCTACAGTTTCTAAAGTTTGGGACTGTTGCCTGAGATTTGTCTCATGCTTATGACTCTCTGGCTTGTGTCTGAACTGTTCTGTTTATATCGTTTATGGGTAGCACAGAGTGATGTTTGGTGGTTATGTGGCTCTCCTAGGTAGTATTTCTGGTATTGTGAACCCTGCTGTATCTTGAGTCCACAACAGGCACTGAAGAAAAACTTACCACAATGTGTTTACTCTATGTTCAGGAAATTCCAGAAATGAACTTATTTACCCATTACGTTAGATTTAAGTGTTTAAGACGTAAGACTGTACGAGAAAGGCTTTCCATCTGACATTTGATACCTTTATTAGATTGCATGTAGGAAGCACATAAAAAGAAATACCTAGGTGTATAGCGACCTGTTGGAATTCACAGCACAGTGTGTCAGATTATGTCCATTCATAACCAAGGCTGTTTTATCTTGGGTAATGATTGTTTTAGTCATAATAAGCCAATGATTTGATCACAGGAAAGGTGTAGCAGTCTTCAATCTCCTCAAAATAAATGCAAATTCAAAATGTGGAAATAATGAACTTGTAGATAAATATAATGAAATCTTAGGCTTCAGTGACCTGCTAGTTGAAGATGCCAGGTTTTCTTCTGGTCCTGAACCCATTCATACAGCATAACACAATTGCACAAAACCCAGTTGTATCATTAATGTAATTCACTCCCAGAGTTAAGCCCTGTCAGAATCAGCACTGTAAACAATTAGATGCATCCTATGTTCCTCTTCCCTTAAAAGAGTACATCTAAACCTCTGTGACTTCGTGCATATACGTGAGTCAGAAATAGATATTATTAAGTGACATTATCCTGATGTCCTGACAACTATATCTTTTGAAAAAAAATATTACTTCTTCAGTCATCTTACTCTAACATATTTGCATGGACAGTTCATTTAGAATCTTCAGAGCAAATATTGCTCCTATGAGGACTATTTCAAACTTACTTTAAGATAGTGTTACATCCAAGTGGATCAAAACCTCATCTTTGTTCCTAGCTTTGTTATTTTAAATTCATAATACAGCAAAATTTAATGAAATTAAATTCTTGGCTACTTCCTTTTCTTTTTTCTGTTCCTAATAGTAGCATTTGTTTTCTAGGCAGTTCTCCCACCTTCGTTCTGATTGTGGCATTCTGGCTCTTGCTGACACATCGATATGTTATTATACACTGGGAAATTTTAAATGCATACATTTCAATCAGTTTGACATAACTGCTTTGATGTGGCTTTCCTATGCTGATGATCAATGATTTCTAAGTAAGCAAGCGTACTGGGTGTCTAGAGATAGGTAGATCACCACTTCAAGAAGTCTAATTAGTGTCCTAAGAGCATGATAAATGATGACCTAATTTTCTATTTTGGTATATTCGACAAACATTAAATTCTTTGGTAAGTATGCTTATTGGTACTAAAGCTAAGAAGCATTTTTACTAGTACATTCAGAAAGATCTTCTGGTTTAACTTTAAAAGCAAGAAAAAAAAGTCTTCAGTATTTTACAAATCTTGGGTGGGGAGATGTTTTATATGAGTAAATTCTGATTTGCCTACTACTCATTCCTGAATAAAGGGCTAATCTGAGATTTTTAGGACATTGTGCTCAATTATATGGACAACAGTGTGATGTCACAAACAAGATATTGAATACAAGCAAGCAATAGGTGCATACAAAATGCTTGAGAAGCAACTTAAACTGTGAATGTGTCTGAAAGTAATAATTTTATGCTGTCTAGATACTGTATTATTACAAACTACTAGATCACGAGACCTTCACTTGCACAGTTAAGCACTGGCTCACTGCAGTGGATCTATTGATATCAGTGGAACTAATTTGTAAATGCTTTCTTAAAACTGACACAATATACCTCAAACTTTTATGTGTGTTGTTTGAAATTAACCTCCTTTGTGTATTACAATACAAAGTGCAAGACAGGCTGGTTTGTAAGGGCTTGCTGCAAAGAGAATTCCTACAATGGCAGACAAAATTTAGAAAAAAAAAAAAAGAGAAGAAATTAGTCAGATGCTGGTAAATGTTTGAAAAATAGCAGGGATCTTTTTATTCTTTGCCAATTTGAAGGATTTGTCGCTCCTCATTTAGTACTGCTAGTGTGAACAATACAACAGGTTTTTGTAAGTATTTTATAATATGTTAATAACTAACAGAGTCTTTATGCAGATGTTTCCCTGTAGAGACTTTTTCCCTTCAAAGTTCCCCGTGTCAGACTGATGCAGTGGTTTTTTAGGCAGCGTGCTGTATAACAAGAAAACCTGATGTATATAAGACTCATTTAAAGCTGAAAAAAGCTTTTACTACACACAGTTTATTAGATTAAATCCTTGCAGTAATCCTTGCTAATAAAGGCTTTAGATTTTGATACTATGCACCTGTTTTTATGAAAAAAAAAAAGCATTTGTACACTTCAGTACAGCATAGGATTCCTTCCTATCTTCAGCTGCCTGGTTGAGCAGTTGAAGATAAGTTATAGAACCTTGAGGGCAATATGATTTAACCTACTGGTCCCTTCGGAAGAGTAACTGTCCCTCACATATCTGTAAGCATGGAAAGTCTGAGTGAGCAAGTGCAAAAAGACCATTCATCTGCATGCATACTCCTGCAGAACGTAGCAGCAGCAGAATGAGTAGAGCTTTTAGTGACTCATGAGAATTGCTGTACAGCTAAAGTAGAATAGGGAAACTACCCCAAAGTAAAACTGCCCCGAAGACATGTGGTGTGAATGAGATGTACTCAGTACCCTGTTTCATACTGTCCTGTTTAGCTGCACTACTAGCTACTGTAGACCTAGCCAAAATCACACTGTCCTGTTTAGCTGCACTACTAGCTACTGTAGACCTAGCCAAAATCACACTGTCCTGTTTAGCTGCACTACTAGCTACTGTAGACCTAGCCAAAATCACAGAATGTTAGGAGATGGAAGGGACTTTGAAAGATCATCTAGTCCAACGCCCCTGCCACAGCAGGATTCCCTAGACCAGGTCACACAGAGGCACATCCAGATGGGTTTTGATTTCCATTATACATCACCTCTAGTATTTGCTAGTGACCCACTAAATGTTTAGTGTCAATCAGATTAAAAAGTAATGTTTAACATAAATGGGACAGAAACAAACAAAAAAAATGCAGTAAGTTCCAAGTACAAATACTTAGAAGCAACTTCTAGCTATCAACACCAGAGAAGTGTAAACTAAAAAAAAACCACAACAAATAAAAGCAAAGCAAAGAAATTTTCCGTTTCAGAGGCACCTAATAAAAAACCAGCATTTTGTGTTGTTTGTGTTGTTTTGGTTTGCCATTTTTTATTTTATTTTTTTAAATCTGAAAGAGTAGTGATTTGGTGTTTATTTTTTAATAGTATTTCTGAGTTTATGCTCAATGAACAAAAGTAAATAATTCTGTTTTCCTTGTTTCACTTCCTTATTTTTTAAAGCAGGAAGAGGGGGAGAAAGAGAAAGCAAATTTCTGTTAATTCATTGGAGTTCAAGTTTATTTTCAAGAACTGTTCCGAAGAAATAAAGGAATGGTCATTTACCTAAGCTATTTGTACTTAGATTTAAAATTAACAACCTAGACTCAAAAAATGCTACCTTTTTATATCAGCTCCAGCTAGTTTTACAGATTGGATCATTTAATATTGTGTGTAATACATTTACATTTCAAACAACAGCTGTAAAAGAGGTTTCAAAGATAAATGACATTGTAACAGATTTGCAGATCTTTTGTCAAGAAAATAAGATGTCTTTGGTTGCACATGTGAGTCTGTGTGTGCATGTGCTCTATGTACAGGCATTGTATTAAAATCTAATCTCTCAGCTGAGAATTGGAGTAGACTTTGGTCTGTGAACAGCTGTGTTTTGAAAAACTTCAGTTAGGGTATCAACCTGTTTCTTTACCGATCTGAATATATCCCCCTCTAAGCAAGGAGTTTCAAAGAATCAAGAAGACATTGATTTCTTTGGAAACTTTGACCTGTGCAGAATTCTGCTTTCACAATTTATTGCTTTACAGTGCTTCACTCTGGCAGGCTCTAAATACCTTTTTCTAGCTATATTATGCAATGAGCCTGGGTTATGGAATATTATATTAAAGACCCATGGAATTCTTCAAACCCTCAAATCTTTGCAGAAAGATTAGATGAATTCTGCAGCAGTTTTTTCTGAATTCTATAGTATTAATATCCAGGTTGTCTAGACTTTTGTTCTTTGGTATGTATAGTTGTATTGTCACATAACTGATTTGAGAAAGTTGGTACATCCACAGAGGTTAGGGTTTCTGCTGATTTATTGAAAAGTCTGCTCTGTAATACTTAAACTTTAGCAATCAGATGAAAATGAAAGCTATTGATGTGTTTCTCCTGAGCTGATATATTGCGTAGCACTGGTTTTATTATTCTTGCATCATTGTTTAGGTAGTCATCTTTGAAATCTAATTGCCCTTATAAGCATATAAGAGATACTCATTTTATAGAGAATATGAATCAGAAGTATGATATTTTGCCAACACTAAACCCTCCCACTATAGTTGTGGAAAGTCTTTCTGAACCTTTAATATATAAAGATTTTTAAGTAATCACTGCATTGCTTTTTATTGTTTTTTTTTTTCAAACTGAAAAAGACCCCAACTTTCTCCTAATAAAATTATTCTAGAAAATTTCATTATTTTCCAGTAAGAAACTCTCAACTCTTGTCCAGTCACATCGTTAGGTAGCATCCTAGTTGTACAACCACCATGATAACTTGCTCTTGGAAATATGTTTCTTAAATGTTTTGAATAGTTTATGATAAAGTTTGCTTCTGTAGAGAGAGTTCTGCAGAGCTTCTCAAGTAATGCTTACCTGCTCTTCCCTGGACAAAGGTCACTTTTACCTGGCAAGGTTTTTGTTTTATTAAGGTTCTCATGAAAGAGATACACACAAAATCTGTCTGTGCAACAGAACTGTGAGGTTTATGTCAAACTAGGGAGCTAGACCATAAAATTTTAGGTACTGGAAAAAACGGTAATTTCAGCAATCATTTCTTTGTATCCTTACTCTTACAGCCTGGTAAGAATTCATGCTTTTGCATTTTTAACAGTGCTGGCAGGTGATAGCAGAGATGTCTTTTATCAATGACAGAATCTTTTAGCTGATAAATAAACTGTAAATGGACTACTTTGTGGTTGTACTATTTTAACACCCCATATTTAGAAAGCATTAATAAGATTACATAGAATCTAGGACTTTTTATGAAGTCACAATTAAGATAATAATAATAAGCCATTAACATTTATTGCTTCTAATGATAAAATACTTCATTTGTTACATCTTAGGGCCTCAATGCTATACATCACTGAGAAAATCTGATACCATATCTAAATGGAGATTTTCCATATTCTGACTTCTGCTGTGGAATCTAATAAAGGTGCAGTCAAGTACAGCAATTACTACCATAAGGCTAACTAAGGCAATAATTACATCAAGAGTAAATTAGTAAAATTGGAAAGATAACTTGGTAGTCTACTGCCTTCCTGCAAATTGGATTTCCATTTCCTTTTTCTGTTAGTCAGTGCTGTATCTTTTCAGGTTTGCAAACTGTTTTCATATCTAGAGGCTACCTTTTCAGTGCAGATAGCCTTGCAGATAGCCCAGTGCAGATTGCTGCCTTGCAAGCTGTTTTTCAGCAAATCCTGGTAATATGCATACACATAAACTTTTCTTATTCTGTTCTGTCACTGTGAGATTCACAGAGGAATTTTCAGTGCGTGGATTCTCTACACATGTATTCTTGGGTGGACTGTTCCTTGTTGTAGAACAGTTAATTTGTGTGACTGTCTGGGCAGCTGTTCCAATCGGCAGGCATTCAGCTAGTTTGAGCACATTCTCCTTGTAGCTCTGTAGCCTGTTCTCCATATTTCTTGTGACGTGCCACAGAAAAAAGCAAATGTTTCCTCAGATCTAATTAACTACTGTTACTAGTCTTGGAGGATTCCACAGACAGTGGTTTATTTGGTAGAGTACCATTTAGTACAATGGTGTGGCAGTAATTGTTCTGTGCCATGTTTCCATGCTGGGCATAACTGTTGGGTAAAATATTTTTTGAGTCTCAAGCAGCTTTTTTCAGGTAGCCATAAAGCTGATTCAGAAGCCTCTGATTTTAATTATGAGCACATTCCCAAAATAGAGAGGAATTAAAACATCCATAGACTTTAACTACTTGTATTTCATATTGTGTTGAATAACTCAACTATGCATTGAGTTGTGTGTTGGCATTAAAAACTCAGTGTTTATTTCAATAAAGTATTTATTGAAATATTAAGACTCCAGATTGATACATTTTATTTACAAGTGGTACTTCCATGCTTAATATTAGGTATGCTTGAGTACCCTTGCCAGCTAAGACAGAGACCTAGCTCTCAGCTTTCTCATCCCTAATATGCAAGTAGTGTTTAATATCTGATGAGCACTGTTTAAAATACATTGTATTAAGTGTTATCCAGGATAAAAATTGTTATAAGGCAGAAGATTTTTCTTCTTAAGGGCTAAATAGGCTTTCAGCACGTTTGGGGGCAAGTTAAGCATGCTTGTTGTTGCAAGTAATAAGATGAGAAAATGTCTGTGTATATCTGTCTGATACCTCATAAGTTCTCTGCCTTTGCCTTTTACTGTCATCCCACTTATCTCAGACATAAATCGTGATGGAAGACTGGCTCAGCAGAGACATCAAACATTTGACTTGAATAACAAACTGTATATCATCTATCAACTGTGAAATTGCTTGAGCAGTCTTTCCCAACAAAGGTGGTCATGACAATTTCATAGAGAAGGAAATAGAGCTAATCTGTATAGACAGCTGCCTTTTGTACTTTTTTTCCTCTTTGCACTTTTCAGAGTATTTCAAGGATAAGGTGGTATATTTGTAAATTTTACCCTGTTCTCCTGTCTCCTTCCCTTTCTTGCTTTCATCATTCTGTCCTGTGAGACTTCCTTTTTTTTCCCAGCAATTTTCATGTAAGAATAACATCATGCACATATGCATATTTGTTTAGTACCTCAGTGTTGTTTTAGGGACCAACTATTAGAATTGTTAAGAAGTCATGACTCCATTTATCCATATTCTCATTTAAATTCTCAGGACTTGTGCTGGTAGATCATTAAGTGCCTAATTTCTGCCTCCAGGATGTGAAGTATAGCAAGATCAAATATTTGTAGTTTATTCACTCGGAACTTTATAAAATTATATTTCAGTCTCACAAAATCAGACATTTAAAATCAAAGAATGTCTTTGTGAAGACCAATTATATGTGAAAAATTCTAAAAGAGCATAGATTTGTCCAACAGATAGCTTGGAATGATAACTAAAATTCAGAATACTGTATGTGGAATTTTGTGTGCTGTGATGATTAATCTTATCTGAAATAAAAGCACTTCACTGACCGATGAAACAGCACTGCCAATACATCATGTACAGATGTTCAAAAAAGCCATTTAATTAGCAAAGACAAAAAAATAAAACAAACAAACAAAAACAACAGAAAACCAATAATTTACTGGAAATATTATAGCAGGTGTTGAAGGAAGAAGAGGAAAATTAATATTTGAGATGCTAAATCTGTCAGTTCCTCAGCAAACTTCTCACACGTGAGTAGCCATTAGCAGTTTACATAGCCTGTGCAAGACTTCTGAGGGCCTCCCTTTATGTGGACCCATGACAGGCAGACAGGCAGGGCTGGGAAGTACAGTCAGGGATCAGGAACAGCTTTAACCAATTTAGGGATGTCTAAGCCAAGTGGTAACAGCATGCTGAGTGCTTCTTGCAAACACACAATCCGACAACACCCTGTGCCAAAATTCCACGGCATTCAAGATCAGCACAAAGCAAGCTCCAGAATATTGGCTGTATTCCCTGGCCTGGGTTGTCTTAGCATATCATGCTAAACTACAGTAGTTTCAGGAGCATTTTCAGCATTACTCACTAGCTGACACACTTGTATACATGGTGATCTATCTGTATGGGCATCTCGGGAAGCCATGTTCAGTGGCATATAGCAACACAATGACCCGAGCACAACAGGGTGAGGACAAGGGTTCTACCACATCCATCTCGTAATGGTTGCTTCAAAAGTTACCTCTTTTGTCTTTCAGCTTTTAATCTCTCTAACTTATTCCTCTCCTTCACTTAATATTAATTTGGCTGGTGAAAGTGGAAGAGCAGAGCACTTCGGAACATTTTACTGGAGGTAGGGAATGCATAGCCCAGGCTGACAATGGCTGCACAAAACCTCTCAAAGCATTCAGAATCTTGAGGCAGTCATGTAAACAATCAAAGAGGGAATTTCTCTCTATGTATAGCAGGTTTTATAGGAAGATGTCCCAAACAGAAAGATAAGGAAAATAGAAGAGACAGTCCAGAGCCACTGGCAGGGGAACAAACTGCTGTATTTGTAGTATTTCTGGAAGCCTAAACAGAAAAATATTCCAGCTCTCAAAATCAGAGACACACATGAATCTATAAAGTAAAATGAGAGTATTGTAAAAAAACCATATTAGTAGTGTATAGCCATTATGTGCAACGAAACTAAATATTTCATATCTGATATTAAGTTAGCAAAAAATATTGTAGAACTAGGAAAGTTGCAGAAGGTTGTGGGTTTTTTTCACTTTGAGGGGGGTTTGCTTCTTTCTGTGATTTTTCTTTTTGACAGGAAGGAATGTTGCAAATTATTCTTTACTATTGTAAAGTATTATCCAATTTTGTTTAGTTGTTAAAGACTACCTTTCTGAGACATGTAAAACTACTTTGGAAATACTGAGATAATTGTGAATTTTCCCAGCTGTAGATTTCCATCAGTTACTCTATTTTCTCTTTAAAGGCAAAATATGCACAGGTATGCTAACAAAGTTATTCCTTTGTCCCCATCCTTGGTAAAAACAAAATAAAATTACTTTAGAAGTGTATAAAAGTTTAAAAATACCCCCATCAGGGGAATAGTGAGAGATTGAAGTTAATGACTTTTGACCAAGAGCATTCATCAATTTTCAACCTTATTTTTGTGACAGCATAAGAAGCTCCCAAATGATGAAATGTATAGTGCAAGTGTTGGCAGGAATTTACCTAATGCTCTATAAATTGTACCACTATGTTAAGAAGTGCACTGGATACCAGGCAGCTTTCTGTGGAAAATGGTAAATGTACCAGGTCTCTGTAGGGGATCTCAGCAGAGCCACTGTTATTATCCAGAATAGTAAGATACTGGATGTTGTTTTTATGCATGATACATGGGAAATAATAATATGAAAATAACATTTGTGAGCTGTTAGAGTTTTTAGTCCAATGCATTCTGTAGTATGTATTTACACAGTACTTACTTAATTATTTTTTGTTCCAGTAACTGTGTCTCTGGTACAGCCTTTTTTATTTTATTTCATTTTCTCCCTTCTTTGAGAGTACAGATGTGATGCAAATTCTCAGAATTATACTGTTGATCACTTGCATGCTGAGCTGCATGCTGGTAATAGGAAGTGCCCTGAATTAAATCTTGGGAATTTAGACTAGTTCCCAGGGAAGAAGTAAACAAACAGCATGAAAATTACAAAGCAGGAGTTACGCCTTCCCACCCTCTGCTTTTCAAACCAGACATTTTAAGTCAGAATTTCGCACCTAATCCATTCAGTATTATGGAGCAGACTGCCCAGAGGTTGTGGAGTCTTCTTCTTTGCAGACTTTCAAAAGCCACCAGGACATGTTCCTGTGCATCCTGCTCTAGGTGAACCTGCTTTAGCAGGAGGTTTGAACTAGATGATCCCCAGAGGTCCCTTCCAACTGCCACCACTATTCTGTGATTCTGTGATTAATTTGCATTGTTTTGCCATGTGAACAATAGTTAAGTTATTTTCCAGAATAGCAGCAGAAATTAAGTAGATATGTTTTTTATAACCACAAATGCTAATGCAATAGCTAAGTATTATGTGCCTAGTTTGTTTTCTGAATGCAAACTCTGTACTTCTGATGAACTGTAGGCAATCTTTGGTTTTGTTATTTAATGTCTATATGCTTTTCTGCAGGGTGAGATCCAGCAGCTGTTGATTATAGCTGACCCCAGAGCTGCATATGACTATTGTGAGCATTATAGCCCAGACTGTGATTCCCCAGTGCCCAATGCTGCTCAGGCTCAAGATCCTCAAGTTGATGAGGTAAGTAATCAGCCATGTATTACTAGATTTATTGCACGTTAGTGGTTGTGCTGGATACAAGTTACCCAAGAAGCATTTTCAGCTAAATAGCATGCATTGTTCTAGATATGAGGGAGGAAGGTTGCAGAAGTGCATTCCTTTTTGCTAGCCACTCAATTATTTCAAGCATTTGATATCACACTCATATTTCAATAACCAGCATGCTCAATGAAGGTATACTGTAATTCCTTTAAAAATGAAAGCAATGAGTTTGTGTGGTTGTATCTATTTGTCCTTCCTGTCTAAGTTTATGATTTCGCTGATGCTGAGTGCCATCAAATGCCACATTTGAAAGATTTGGGAGTTATGAGTATTCTGCAGTTGTAAACTTACTCTGCTAGAAATGCCATCCATGCTAACAAGCTGTGTCTGGTGTACAAATGCATGTACACACAAAATAATCTCAGCCAGCTCCACTCGTAGCAGGTAACAACAGGGACAAAACAGATTTGGAATTTTCCCCAGAAACTCAAAAAATGTTCACAGAAACCCTTTGTGACTGTGGACAATTCTCACTGGCTAATTCACTGAGGGCAACATAGTTCCTCAGATTAGACCTCTGAGGGCCAGCAGTTGTATGTATCATTGTACACATTCTAAATGTGCCAAACAGTATAAAGTGGAAAGCTTTTGCAAAGTGTAACTAGTGTCTTAATTGAGGTTGGCTCTGGACAGTTCGTATGCATTCAATTGTGTGTGAACTGATTAGTTATTGTTACTGATTGCTCAAAAGATAACCATTAAAAACTTGCTGAATTGTTCTCAGATGCCTGCCTTGAGCCAATTTTGAGACAGAACTTTTCCTAAATACATGATAATTTTATTTGTTGTTGCTATTTATTCTATCTGACTGAAAATGATGTCATCGAGTGACTAAGGTCCATAGAGCCTAGAACTTAGTTCAAAGGCACTCACACATCCATTTCATCAGCAGTACAGTTCAAGATGTCTCAGGTCAAGTACATATAGGCAGAGGCCTTTACACTACATTACAGTATATGTATGGAGTCTGGTCACTTCATGAGGAACCTGTAGAATCTTCTATGTCTGGCTACATGGATCTCCATGTTCTGTGTGTTCTGTGTTCCAGACCAGAACAGACTCAAAGCATACTGCTGATATCAAAAGGAAAAAAAAAGTAAACCCAATTTTATTTTTTTTTCATTAACTCTGAAAGAAATCTGAAATTTTGTTTGAGATCATGGACTTTGCTACTGTGTGATTTAGCACTGATTCTTTTTCTGTTTCCTGTGTGAAGACCTGGAAGATTTGAATAGGTTAGTGCTTTTCTACTTTGAAATAAGACTGAAAAGTAGTCAATCTAATAAACTGATCTTTGTGAGGAAAAGACTGTTAAAATCATCCCTTGGTCCTTGAAAAGGAGTATAACTAAATATTTAAAATGCCTTAAGTAATTTGGGAGTACTGTCACCTCCAAACTCAGCAGGAGTTAACATGGCTTAGAGAGATTGGAGATATTTGCTTGCTCTGGCCACCACTGATGGCAGTGATGGCTCCTGTCCTTCAGTGTAATGCATGTGGGCAAGGCTTGAAGTCCACAGAAATTAGTTGGGATCAGACTATAAATTGAAAATCTATTCAAGATGAAGAAAAATGAATACTTTGCTTAATTATTAGCACAAGTATTATTAACTATTAGTGTAATTCAATGTTTATAAAGGACGTAGAATATGAATAAAATAGCCCAGAGATTACATTCCTTCCATAATGGATGACTAGTTAAATCTCCTTCTGGAAAATACTATGTTTATACCATAGCAAAGCTGTTCAACACTAGCATCAGCTGAGAGCATTCATTTGTACACCAAAAGAAAAATAAGCCTCATCATAATTGTAAAAACTATGTGCACATATATAGCTACATGCTTATCATATAGAATTCCCAGTTTTACACTGCACATCTATCTAAAACAGTCTATGGGCACTGAACAAAGAAAGGGAACCATAAAGTCAAACAATTGGCACTGCTCTTGAGCATCCTGAGTAAAGATCCTCCATAGCCTAATGCAACTGCCTCTGTAGTCAGCAACTATCTTAGCATTAAATTCAGCAGCCATTGCAAAAATGCTCTTGGGGTTGGTGGTTTTTTCAGTGTGTTTTTCTAAGGCCTGTTTTTTTGTTATTTGATAACACATATAATTTGTGGGAGTACCTAAGGAGAAAAAAAGAAAATCAGAGGTCTTAATTTGCAATGGAAGATTTTAAAATGGATTTGAAAAAATTGAAAAGAGCTAAAAAACCACCCCAAACCTAGAGAACTACCAATTCTGTTTGCTTCCATTTATTGCTTTGAATTATTACATTAAAAGATAAATGTATAATTACAGCCAGTCTATGCAGAAAACAATGCTTTCAAAATGCCTGGTTGTGTGTTTTGAGGAGATTACAAGTTCTGTAGTGATATTTGATAGACATTATAGACTTAGAACTTCATAAAGCTTCTAATTTATCGACATATGGTATTTGATTGGAAAAAAAAATGACATTGTATGATAACAATAAAGTACCTGACAAACAGATTAAAATCTGGCTGCCTTATTTCAGAAATTACTGTAGAGAGCTATCACTGAATTAATTTTTTTTACCAGAGTTTCTTAGGGATTGTGCTAGCAATATAGAAATGCGTCTAAAATAGATGCTAACAAAATTTGTCAGAGGCATGACATCGTAGAGCAGTAAACAATGCTTATAACATAACCAAAGGCAATGTTAAATACATACAAGAAAATAAAATGCAGGATGAACATAACGAAATAGGAAATTTATACACTGCAATGCAGCCTCCTTGCATGGATAACAAAAGAACCTTTCTTGTGCAGCAGATTGTCCCCATCTGTGGCCTTCATCTGCTGCTGTATCAGTGAAAGCAATTTTGGAGCTACATGATTTACCAGACTGGGATACTAATCAGACTGAAAGCCAAGATGAAAAGATTACTGTATAACTAGATTGATTTCCTGGATTAATCTCCCATGTTTTTACACAAACTCTTGTGATAGGAAAAGGGAAGTGGGAACACTGGGCTAAAGGCTAGGCAGGATTGTGTCTTTCAGTGTCAGCTTTGGCTTAAGTCAGCAGAAGCTGAAAATATTTGTTGGACAGTAGCCTCAAAAGATTCTGCTTATTAAAGCAGGGAAAGAGTTTGTACATGAGCACTCAAAGGAAAACTGGCAATAAAAATGCAGTGCATGTCTTTGTAAGAATACAGATGTGCTATTTACTTCTCTGCATGCTGTTGGTTGAAAAATATTGGAGCATCACACAGTCTTGGTGTTTAGTCACTAAAATAGTGCAAAAATTGAAACAGGTCAAATAAAAGCTGCACAATTGTTGTACTTTGGGAATTGGAAAACCTGATGTGTTGACCTGTCCACAGTAATGGCAGTAGCTTGGAATGTTGCTCAGTTAGCATATGCAAAGAACCTTCACAAAAAGAAAATACTGGCTACAGGGGGATGGGAGGGGGTGAGGGGAAGGAAAGTAAATTAAGTAATTTATTCAGTTAGGAAGAGATCTACTAAAATTTATAGGAAAGAAAGGACAAATACCAAAGTGATGTATCTCTACATATCTTCAGGCCAAGGATAGATATCTTTCTAAAGGTTTTGAGAAATATCATTTAAACTTTAGTTGGCTCAGTTAGAGGGTGACTGTTAGAAGTTTTGATGTATGAAAGTATACAGGAATTTGTCAAGGTGATCTAATAGTCTCTTCTGGACTTACATGTCTGAGCCTGTGAACTATTGCAGATCAGAATAAGAAACTGACACTTGAGTAAAAGAAAAAGGACGAAATACATGATTGCAGAGCCTATTGTTTCCAGCACTGACTAGAAAACCCAAAGGAAGTGGTTGACTTTTGTCGGTGAAATAGTAAATTGTGTTTGTGGAGTTGCACCTAAGAAGCTGAATAGGATTTCTTTAAATGCCATACACATTTGTAGTCTCCTGGCAAATTCACAGCCTGGGAATGGGATTATTCTGAAAAGTTGGATGATTTTAAGACCACTAAAGAAACATCTTTTATTTTGTTGATTTTATTTAAGCTTTTTGTTGTATACTGCTGGGTTTTTTTCAGAGTTCCTTTTTAGACTGAGCTTTAAGATTAATTCAGTAATCATTGTTTCATAGTGAATGTATATTTAGGTTTTAAGGATCAGATATGGGAATGAAATAATATTTTAAAATTATCAAGATTACTTTTCCTAAGGAAGGTACACACATATACTTTTCTTATAAATAACCTTGTGAATAGTCTGGCTTCTGTCTTGTTTTCAAAATCCTTTCTACTATAAATGGAAATGTATTAAATTCCATTCCAGTTCAATCACATCTGCTTGGCCAGCTCAGAGCAATTAGAGCAGGGAAAGTCCTAAAGACCTAGCCAATCTTCGTCTTCCTTGATGTTGGGCAGTATATTTTCTGAGGTGTCATCAGCTCTAGTTTTCAGTGGATCTGGCTATCAGGCTTTCAAATCTTCTCTTGGAAGATTATTCTGTAAGCCAATGAATCACAATGTCTGACTTCTGCTGAAGAAATTGCTTCCCAAAGGAATGCAGCTTCATTTATTTTGGACCTATCCCAAACTAATGAATTACTTGAAGAAACGAAATGTTTGCCTTTAATGAAATGAACTTTGTAAAGTAAGTTGCAAATGATTCCCAAACATGTCCACCTGGAGGCTTCAGACATCCTTTTAGACCATGTTAATTTAGTGTCCTTTCAGGTGTTTTGCTTGATCAGAAAGACTAGTTTTTTGAAGAATATAGAAAACCAGTTATTTTCATGTTTAATTTCATCATTTATGTTATGTTTAGAACTGCAGTTAGCATACCTTGTAGGTGTTAAAAATAGTGATCTTCCTAGCTCTCTTTTTCCTTGTATAGATATATAGACTTTTTCTTTCAGCAATTAACATAATTAACTTAAATGTCTCATTCTCCTTTTGACAGAGGCTATCTTTGGAAGTTGAATATTTTACTCTTATCTCTTTGCTTTTATCAATGTTATGGACAAAATGAGGACTAGGTGGTAGAAGAGGCTGTCTTTTAGCATTCATTTTGCCCTTTTGCCATCTACTACCATTCATTTTTAAAGTTCACATTTTGCTAGGTATCCTTTATTTTGCTGCATTTTGTAAAGTGTTAGTGGGCCTAGAATGTTTCAAAGTCATCTTTGCTGCCTTAGCTAGCTAGATGATTTAGCGTAATCTTTAGACAGTGGAAAAAAATCAAGTTTATGACAGTCCTTTGGTTTAGCAGTTAGACAGTTACTTCCTTGTAATTTGAAAAAGTGAAGCTAACATCTACATCTTGGAATTGAGGGGTAGTTTTTAAGAGTATGGATAGCTGAGGAATCCGTTTTTAAAGTGAGACTGTCTTCAGAGTATCTAAGTCATTCCACAGTTGAAGTAGGCCTTTCATGCTGATGATCTCTGCTTCTAAAATTCATCTGATGAAGAAAACAGTTCATCTCTTTAATTGGAATTGCATGATGATCTGGTAGTGTAATATAATCGTTCTGGTAAAGAAAGCATGAGGTCATAGTGGAAAGATTTTTTGTACCATCAAGAAACAGCAGATTTTATTCTTCCTTTCATTTGTAAGAAAGCAGTCATATGCAATATTTATTACAAGAAGGACTGTTCTGTAACAATTGATGACCTTACAAAAGAAGGAAGAAAAACAACAGCAGATGGCATCCCATTTGAAATATGTTGCTACCTGATGCCTCTTAGCTGAAATCTCTTCACCGCGTTCCAGCTATTGTTCAAGTTAAGGACATAATTTTGAGTCAATCTTTTTGATATTCCTGGGAAATCACTGGGAAAGTTAATGCAGTTGTAGATATTTTGTTTTGTCTCAGATCTGTAACCATCCCATTATCTAACAGTATTAGGGCACAGACAGATCTTGTGAGCAGGACTGAAGTCATGCTGCACAGCTGTGGGTAGGTATATTTTGCCCTTGGCTAAATCTGTACCCGCAGAAGGATCATCAGAATGACCCACAAGCTAAATGCCCCTTTAAATCTCATTCCAGCTTCTTGATTTTTCTGGCTACATTCCTGGCCAGTAATATCTTCCTTTGGTATATAGTTAACAACACAAGTAACTCTGTGTCCAACTACACTCTTCACCTCTGTCATACATGCTTTCATTCCCTGCTTTGATTTCTTAGAGTTAGTAGCCTTGACTAAATTTAGGAAGTGGCAGAAGATACTTTCCCACTAATTATTTATTATTTTCCCTCCTTCCCACACAAGACTCTACCTAGTCTCTTTCCTTTAATTGGTAGTTTATTTGGTTTTTTCACTCAGAAATATTAGCATCCAAAATATGAAGGCACTTGTCTCAGTGTTTGTTGAGGCCTCAAACTAAGTGGGTCATTTGATAAAGGTGAACTTGTAGTCTCATAGCTTCAGAAAAGGAAGTGAGATGTGCCACATATCTAGTCTTGACTGCTAATGGCAGGGTAAGTGAGACTTGCTAGCTTCACAGGAGGTGACTAAAGCCTTATTATTCACTCCATTAAATCTGTTCCTGGTGTTTGTAAATTTAGTCCTCATTTAACTGGCCAGCCCTTCACTAATCCTGTTGTCCCATCTTTAAAATGGGGAATAGCCTTTATCAGTTTGAATTGATAAAATCATGCTGTGGACTAAGTCATATTTCTAAAGTACATCTTTACCCCAGTTGGGGTTTAGAGATGCATTCCTCCAACTGGACAGATTGTGCCTCAGGAAATACACCTGGAAGATTTTGCATCTGTGTTAATGACCTGGGCAATACAGTACAAAACATATTCTCTTTATGTATTGGCTGGTGTGAAAGTCTAGGGTTTCTGACCTTTCAGAAAGAAATGTCTGGCAAGAAAGGATTGCTAAGAATAGGTCTTGTACAACCTTATACCAGGAGGACTAGAAAGTGTTGCCAATTAGAAACTATTTTAATTGGGTTTCAGCATGGTGGCCACGTGTTCTACCTTGTAGGTTCAAGAATTTCTATAATACCCATGTGTTCTTAAAAAGGAACAAAAAAAAAAAGTCAGTGGAGATCCTCACTTGCCTGGCAGTAATCTGATTCCAACATGAAAACTGTCATTCCCCACTTCTGATCCATTCCTGGTTTTTGTGTGCCTGCATATCATTGCAACCCAAAAGTACCACTGTATTTGTGGTAATATTTTGTATATGCCAAGAAAGTTTTGTTTTCTTTATTAGATATGAGTGAAGCACAATACCCTGTGGGGTCATGCTGTAGATTCATACTCAGGCTTTTTTGTATGAGTATTTTCTCGTTCTCATTCATGTCAGGCTTCCAAGCTATGTCTTTGGCAGATCTTAGCATAAGCTTCAATTTATTCACCACTTTCTTTTTTAATACTAACACACTTGGCACAGATATTTTCCTTTTTTTTTTTTTTCTCTTTCCAGTCAACAGTTCTGTTTAGTTTATGGCCTCTGAAGAACTTTTTCTAACCCACTGTTGTAATTTTATTAGTCATATATTTGGCACAATTCAGCACAGCCATTCATCTTACCTTGATGGGAGCCATACTACTGAGATTTGAAAAACAGTTCTAATACTGAGCATCACAGACCTATATTTTAATTGTTAACTGGTCAAAATGAATGCTAGAATGAATGCTTCCAGTTTCAGAATAGGCCTACAGTGCTCACTGAAAAGGAATCTGTGTGTCTGGAAGTTATTAAAACAAACTTCTAGCACCATATTTAAATTTAAATCCAGCTAATGAAACAGTAATTCTCTCCAAAATGTTCCTTCCGTTATCCCTTAATGTATTTAAGCAGTAAATAATATTTAACGTGGTAGCATCTATTGTTTTGATACCAACAAAAATTATATAGCAGGGTGTTTGACTGTTGTTTCGCTGGGGAAGCATTTGAAAGTATGTAATGGGTTGTCAGTGGTGGGGGTAGAATGAATGAACTTGAAAAGATATATTCCTCTAAAGACTTTTATTTTCTTGTGTATCAACTTGGTTTGTTTTGACTTCTTGAGAGAACATAAGCAAATCAGGTTTTATGCATTTGCACCCATTTTATACTTTCCAAAGAAACAGAGCAATTTCAATGCTATTCTGTAACTTCTTCAACAGGGCTGGTTTTATCCATGTGGTTATTTCTTTACTTCCTTTGTGTGGCTGCTTATGGTCTCCTTGAAACATGTCACTGTGTTTTCTTTTTTGAGTATCAGAGGCATACTTCATTAGAAACAAGTTGTATTGAGTTGCATTTCCAGAACTGCACAAGCCAGAAAACATGTTTTTATAGATTTGCGTATCTGTAAAAATGTATCATCAGTGCCCTTAAGGCCCTTGGACAATACCATTTATATATCAAAGAAGTTTCATTGACTTCATTGGGTTTAGGACTGAAACTTAGGTTACTGAACAGGGAGAGAATAATCACATATTACTTACCAGGTTTAGGTCTGAATTGCTTCTGCTTTTGAAAACTGTAAGTAGAGTCAACTTATTTCTGTAATACCAATGATACCACTGAGGAAAACAAAACATTGCTTACCTTATATAACAGGCAGATATAAAGTGCAAATATACTTCACAGAGAGGATATTCTCTACCTAAAATGATAAGTATTTTGTTATTTAAGTGTAGTTTGCAGTCCTCCTATTAATGTGCAATATAGTTTTGGACAGCTACCAAAAATATGTTATGTTCTTTCTGTATGTTTATTAAATCTTATGACTAACCAAATTGTATGTGGTTAAGTGCCAAGATCAAAAGGACAATCAAAGACTATCTACTTTTTAAGAAAAGCTGTTGGTTGTGGTAGGACTCTGAGGAGTTACAGGAGTGAGGTAATAGAAATCCATGTAAAGGGTTTTTTTAGTGTTTAAGGCCTTTCAGTGTTCGTCTCGTACTTCCTGAAGAAATCAACTTCTCCATATTTGCTGTGCACCAAAATCATAAGTACAAAGGCTTTGCCAGAGAAAACAGTTACACCAGTAATTTGGTCTTCTAAAATGCCAATCTCTTTCCAGTGCTGGTGATATTTATGACTTCAAGGAACCCTCAGAGTCATTTAGATGTGTATTGTACTAATCCTCTCAATAATCTGATGAAACAAACAGATGATCATCTTCATTTTACAGACAATGATGCTGACTTGTAACAGGAGAGAGGAGATTTCAGAAGTAGCTAGTTCACATGAGGCACATTAGAATATTTCTTCATAAACAAGAGAAAGCAGACATTTGGCCAGATTCTGGCCGCAATTCAACCTTCCTTTGGCTCCCTGGGGACAGGAGGAGAATTGGTAGCAGCCGTGAGACTGTTTTAATTTACAAGGCCAACCAGTTCCTGTAGCTTCAAGCATGACAGGAGTGGTAAGACAATTTAAAGCTGCCCTTTCTTAGCTGTAATGAGTAGTTGCTTGGTGCACATAATATCTAGACCAGTATCTTCACGGCATAGCCAGGATTACAGCTCAGGAGTTCCTGGCTCCTTAGGTTGTGTTCACAACATTACACAAGCCGATTCTAAATCTATTTTTTTCTTGTAAAAGTTTTGTGGGACAAATCTTCATCTGATACAATTTACAACAGCTGAGGATCTGACCTTTAAATGAAATTATACCAGTGAAGCATTTGCTCAGGCAATGTGTACCATGGAGCTGCCCTGGTTTTGAGAACTCTCCAGCAAATAAGAAGGATAGCCATGGTTATTTTTGAGCTGTGGCCTCTTCCCTGTGTCCAAAGGTATTTACCCTATTCATGCCAGACATTGGCATCTCTCTGCTTTTCTGGTGACCTGAAGAAAATACAGGTAAAATAGTATAGGTAAAAAGAGGCATCATTTGCAATTTAAAGGTTAAATAAATATATCATTTCACAAAAATCAGTTGGTGCTCCCAGTAATCCAAATTATAATTGATTCTTCTGTGCAATTCAATAAAAGAGATTTTTTTTCCCCTGGCACTTCTGTTTGCTTTTTTATTAATTTTATATTGTGCTTAGAAATAAGAAATAACTCTTTTCCCCCTAAACAAATAACTATATTGAATTGTTCATACTACCTTAATTTTCTTAAGCTTTTTTCCTAAGTAAAGGTTAAGTTGCTTCCTGTATTGCTAATCTAGTTTTCTACCACTGACATGGAAATGCCTGCTATTTTTCCATTTGCAATGTAGTACACACCAGAAGATTTTATCGAGTATGACTATGAGTATGGGGATGCAGATTATAAAGAAACTGATTCTGTAACAGAGGGACTCCCACTGTTCGAAGAGACAGTAGCACAAACAGAGGTAACAGTCTGATCTGTTTGTTGTGTGGTGTCCAGCTGTCCCCTACCACATGGTTTGTCAATTTGTGTCTTCTATATACAAGCTTAATGTTTTCCTTTTGCTCTTTTCTTTACTCTGTAGCTGTAACACTTGCTTTCAGTTAGAGATGGAAGGTCTCATGGCTGACAGCATTCATCTCACATTTGGTTACCCTTCTTTCATTCATGCATTCTCAATTTTCTTTTCATTTTATTTATGTTTTCCCATTCCATCTTTCATAACGTTTGCAGAAAAAGAAAGCCATGGTCAAAAAGAAGAAGAGGACAGTGGCCACTAGCTCAAAGGACAAACTCCAAAAGGCCACAACAAAAAAATCTGAAAAATATGCTTCCAAGAAGAAGAAAAGTTATCAAGCAGCAACAAAAGCCAAACTAGGGGTAAAGGTAGCCAAGAAATAATCAAGATCTTTCCCAGGCCAAGACTGGAAGATCTCTGATAATAAGAAAAAACATACCTAACCCCACTAGATGAATATGTCTGGCTAATACCATAACCTGAATAAAAGTGATACCTCTTGAATTTTCTTACATATTTTTTTTAATCATGTACTTTTTCTTTAATACTAGGCCAACGTTGTTGATGGATTTCAAGAGTATAGCATAGCTGAAAATGACTATGGGCCCCACACAGAAGGTCCCTCCAGAACTACTGAAGCAAATGAGGTAATAAGGACTCTTGAGAAAACAATGGGCAAAAATACTTGCCCACCAAGTGTCAATGATTAAAAAAGCAAAAAACATTTTTAAAGGATTAATGTCCATCTGTGTATATATCCATATCTATAACAGCAGTTAATGCAATTTAATGCTTTCTTAGCCAATATCAGAACCTACTATATCCTTGTGCAGAACTCCCATTAATTCTGTCAAGAACTGCCAAATCTGTGGACTGCAGAGTTCAAGATTCTGGAAATCATTCAGTTTATATACAGTGTGGGAATGCAGGGTTGTTGCATGTGAATGAAGCTATGTCTAGTATGAACTAGGTTAAATACTAGACATAGTCTTCCTGATCTAATAAGAAAATTTAGAGACTTCACTTTCTAAGATGTATCATAAGACACAAGACAAAGAATGGCTGCAACAACAGCTGCATATTGACGTTAAGTCAGAGGCCATCATTTCCTTTTAATAGTTCTTCAGCTCATAAAACCAAATTATTTGCTTTTCACTGAGATTCTATTCAAATGAAACATATTTTGAACTGTCAAAAAAGCTAAACTTCTTTTGACTTGTGTTAGAGACCACATTTTTACAAAGCCACAATGACAAGGCTAAACACTGTTTTGTTAAGATTACTACACCTAAGCCAGTGTTGATTAATATGTCTGCATATTAATTAATGCTAGTTTTGGAAAAATGATGACTGATTAAAAGAAATATTGCTTTCATTTTTCTTTTACATTTTCCTTTCAAAATTAAGATATGTTGCTTAAGAGATGTACAAAGCTATCTCTCCTGCCCTTCCCTCTTCCCCTCCCACAAGCATTTGGAAAGGGAAAAAGTGTCCCCATTTGGTTTCTTTTTGTTACCCTCCTATGTATCTTGGAAAGTGAATTAAAGTATATTTTACTCATTCTACTGTAAACTGTTCTTGTGTTAAAACTCACGTTTATTTCTCACAAGCTTTTGACAGAAGCGTATTTAAATTATTCTGTTTTTTGGGCAGTTATAGGCCAATTGTACAATGTTACAGTTGTAATGAGGTAGGTCTAAAGTGCTAAATGCTATTCTTAGTGAGAGCAGTTCTGATAAGGGCAAAATTTGGCTTAGGATTGGTTCAGATCTTCATTTACTTTAGCTGTAAGTCAGAAGTCATAGTCCTGTAGCTAATGGAATTAGACAACTGTTAAATCAGGACCTGAACTTCTATTTTAATTGAAATATATTTTTATATAATTGTTAGATCAATGTATGTTTAATTATTCTGAATGTTGATTAGCTTCTTAATGTTTTTTAAGGTCATATTAGTTCATCTTGTCTGACCATCTAGAATTTCCATCTCATATTAACAATATCTGATGTTTGCTTTCTTTCAAAATTACACTTTTGAGAGACCTCTGTAACAAAATAAAGCAATCCTTTTTTTTTTTTTTTTTTCCCAAATGGTTTTGTACATCTCAAATATAGCATTATTTTAAACTGCTTTGGTGCTTGTGAGTTGATTGCTTGGTTTGACAGTTTATATGCTTGAAGATGAAAACTTACATTTCAAAAATGTTAAAATGAATTTAAGTTTTGCATAAGGAATTTGACTCAAAAAAATTACATAAATTGCCATGACAGACATGAACCATGACTATTAGAGTGATAAATACACTGAAAAATCATTAACAAGAGAGAGGAAGTTGAAACATTTAGCTCAGCATTGGTTTTTATAGACACAGAATTATGAAGAAGGCTGAGCTTAACTAAAGTGATACTTGCACTTCCTGTAAGAACTCTGAATTTATTCATTGCTCATTGTGGTGCACACGTTCATTTAGGAAAGCTTGTAAGTGTGAAACCAAGCAGGGAAATCTAGCTATATTTGGCGCTAAAGTAACACCAAGCAAGCAGTAGACATAGTGTACTGGAGATACTGAATTCATATTTTTTTTGAAATTAAAAAAAAAAGCATATGAAAGCAGTGCTTCTTTGTACTACTTATACAAAGATCTTTTAATTACACTGAAAGACTGGACTTCCATTCCTTCAAACTCTAATTAAAAGACAATATGCTGTAATTTTAGTGTCTTTCTTCTTTTGACAAGTCATCATGGTGGATCAGCATATGCTTACATTGCTTTACTAACAATAACCCACGTGTTCCTCCTATTCCCAAATCTTTGCTACTGATGCGAATAGCAAAATCCTGTTGAAGAAGTATTTGCTGAAGAATACATAACTGGAGAGGATTATGACAAAAAAACTGAGGAAACTGAATATGGAAGCAGAGGAGTAGACCTCAGTGAATCTGATCTGGTAGATGGAGATTTAGGCGAATATGATTTTTATGAATATAAAGAATATGAAGAGAAACCAACTGATACCACTAACGAAGAGTTTGGTCCAGGTGTTCCTGCAGAGACTGATATCACAGAAACGAGTGTAAGTTGATTGGAGGCATAATGCAGATTTATTTCATTTAGTCATTCTTTTCTAGTTGTACAGTCTCAGAACTGTACAGGCCCTAATCTGGAGCTCCTTGTACATGCTAGATATTTTCTCACCTTTTAAAGGATTTGGATCAAGCCCATCCTCTTGCTTAGTAATTCTGAACTTTTTATTAAACGCAAGGGTATTGTCTCTTTTGGTGAAGGGAATAAGGGAGGGTTGAAGATGGGAGGGAAAGGAAAGAAGAGGTGGAATTCCAAAAATAAATGATAAAATGAACTAAACTAGAGTTAAAGCTGGAAAGAAAGTAAGTTGTAATGCAGGTGCAAGTACTGTAAGTGATATTTTTATATGATTACCTTAAGTATTTGAAATCCATGTAGGTGTCTAGAATCCTATGTCTTCTGCTACTTTCCAAGGAGAAAATTCATGATTAGGAAGGTCAAAGTCTGGACCCTTTCGTAAAAATAAGCTCACTCAATGGTGACAGGTTTATGAGCTTGCAAGAGTGATTTAACAGCTCAATATATATAAAGGAAGATAGGATGACATGGTGGATCCTGTGAATCATGCTCTTTTTTGTATGTGTTTTATAGCTCTCTTTCCCTCTTACTTACTTGCAGGCTTAACAGCAAGGCTTTAATTTTCCTTTAGTTATGCCAAGTTCCTCATTTACCAGTTTACTGGACAGTGGAAGCTGTAAAGAAAACTAATATAACTAAGACTGGAAGCAAAATTAATTCACATTTGGATTTTTAATTGGGAAGGCCCTGAATACAGTAGGAAAGGAGAATTTTGCTTACAGTATTTGCTCAGTCTTCTCTTTATTTTCTACTCACAAACTCAGCACTTCAGTTTAAAAAGTATCCGAAGAATAACAGCAAATGCTGCGAAGTTGCTTTTCTCTGCCAACCTTGAAACACATACTTCTGTATGTCATTTATCACTCTTTTCTACACACTGTTGGGGTCGTATTTTTTAATGATCCTTATCTATGCAATGTGATACAAGCTAATTTTATTCCTTCTAGCCCAGGTAGGGACACAGTGGCAGAAAGACACAGAAAAGGTCAGATTATCTAGCAAGGCAAAGAGCCCATAAAGCATCATTTGTGCCTGCATTAAACAAATGACTGTGTAGACTCTATCGCCTGGTATAAATTTCAACTTGAAATATCTTGCTACAAAACTGAAGGAGTCAGGAAGCTTGAATTAGAACCCAGGCTTTGACCTGTGCCAGCTTTATTACAACTCTCATCTGCTGAACCAGAGATATTATATCATTTTCCCTTGACATATGGATGTATTTAGAACAAGTGAAGTTCTACCAAGATGAAAAGTACTCAGTACCTGGAAACTTTCAAAAAAGGGTCAATATTTCCAAAGGTGGAGACCTGATGTAATTTTTTACAACTACTTTTCATTAACATAATAAAACATTTATCTGTACCTTTTGCTATTTGATTTTTATGAAATATTCCATCATTACTAGTGAGATCTGTGACTTAAATCAATTCGAAATGCATAAGCCACAAATCTCTTATCTCTGGGGGTTTTTTTCCGCCAAATATTTCACATTGAAATACTGTAATATTATCCTTAATGTTTTCAAATCCTGAGCTATTTTAGTGTAAATGTGGGATCACTCTATTGAAATAAAAAAAGCATTTTGAATTTTCCTATTATTAGGGCTGAATTTACTTTCTAGTGGATATATTAGCAATCAAGAGATTGCTACTTCTACAGAAGTAGAAAATACATATCTCATAGTTTGGAAAAAAAAAAAAGTCCTTTGTTTGAAACTTGAATCTGTCTGTGTTCTGTAATTAAGCATGTGTTACTGACCTACTGTTATATTGACCTTCCATTCTCTTAATCCTGAACTGAAAACTTCCCACAGACCTTATCCTAAAGGAATACTTAACTCCTTTTCCATTTATGCCATGAAGTTGCACACTCTTACCAGACTAGATTATATGTTGTGGATGTCTAGTGAATGCAATTAGGAGCTTGAAGGGTACTGTCCGTATGGGACCAAAGAATCTTTTCTTTACTGCTTACTTTAGGCTTGCTTAACTAAGAAAGCCATGAAGAATTACTGTTAATTGTCAAGAATATGTCCTTTCAAACGAGAAAAGAAACAACTTTGTGACTTGCATGCACAAGTTTTAGGTTCCAAGTCCAAGGTCCTAATGCAAAACACGGGATGCAAACTATTGGAAAACTACAAATTGACAATATCCAATCATTTGAAAAATAGGCATGCAGTTTTTGCATTTTCCATTTCTCCTGTATTAAATATTTTTGATTCTTATGGTTTGTGCCTGTGATATGTTTTTCACAGCACAGATAAATTCCAGCTTTAGCTTTCAGTTAAGATTGCTGCAGTTCTTTATTATACCAGGTCTTTAAACCTTCTACTTATTTTCATTTTGGGGGCTGTTTTTACTGGCCAGGTGACTGGACATGGGGCTTATGGAGAAAAAGGCCAAAAGGGAGAACCAGCTGTGATTGAACCTGTAAGTACAGATATGGGTGTTTTTCTTTAGCACTATATAACTGTTGATACATCATTGCCAAACCGATGTTGTTCATGATAGGATGACAGTAACCTTATCCATGATCTCTAATCACATACTGTGTGGATGATGTAAAAATGACAATATGTAGTAGCATGTTCAGCCTTCCTTTTTGGTTACACAAAGGACTAACCACATGTTCCTTAAAACAAGGAGAATCTTTTAGTGCAGAGAAAAACAGAACATGGATCTGTTCTGCAGGCCATTTGGTAACTACAGCTTGGACAGACCTACAGAGATAGCTCCCAGCTTAACCACAGGTAACAGTTAACTACAGGTTTCAGCAAGGGCAAGGAAGTCCCTCTGAGAGGTTAAATAAATGCTTGCATGTTTAACCTGTGCTGGTGCAATCAAACTGCTAAAAGTTTCATTAAATACTTTCTTCAGAGGTTGCAACTTGGTCATAAGCACAGTAATGGATCAGTAACTTAGAAAATTTTTCTCATAGTAGTATAGTACCTAAGTGGCTTCTGCAGTAGGACAAAGTTATACCGTAGCATCATGTTTGATGGTTAGAAATTAAAATGTAACAATTAAAAGAAACCCAAAACAAAGAAACAAAAACAAAAAACAAACCAACAAAAAACAATGTGTAGATTGCACAAACATAATCACATTATAATGTCTAGCAGAAGTTAAATGCTAGTATGGCTTAGTCTTCAAGAATTTTCAAGGACTATTTTCAAAGACTAATTTAACCCAAATAAAAATTAATCTGGTTTTTATTTCATAGAAAATTAGGTACAGAAATATCAAGGGAAAAAATTAGCTTAAGTTGAAGCCTGATAAAATACTATGATGTATCATTGTTATCAAAGGTCTGGATTCTGTGATCAAAGAGCTACCTCTTAATTCTATAATCCTATCCCAGGATCAGCATTTGGTTATGTTACTGATCATCAGTGGTAAAGAACATGTTGCAAGTCAATGTTCAGTCACGATCTGTGAAGAAGCTCAGTTTGTTAGCTCATAAAATGCATGACTTTTTTAAGCCATTGCAAGATAGGTTTAGTTTACATCCATGATACTGAAGGGATATCCACTGGCAATCTCCAGCATTGTTTGCCACAGCGAACTTAAAGCTTGTTTGTCCAATCCTCCTTCCTATGAAAAGCCAAGTACAAGTGAGGCTCATACTGAATTACCATGACCTGAAATTTGGCCTAGCATCTGCATTCACAAAAAGGAACTAGGAAGTGCTTTAAGACCTACAATATGGAACCAGCCAGAGTTACTAGTTTCAAATTCTTTAACAGCATTATAAAAAAAAAAAAAGATATTTTGGATTAAGTACTTTAAGATCTCTCCAACCTAGAAGTTTTTAAGAGCCACACAATTCCAATTTGAGTTCTAGTAACTGTAGAGAGAAGATCCCCTGAAAAGTTTATCAAAAGACTAGGAAATGTTAACTTTACTAGTTCAGCTAAAAAGATGGTTTATATTTTTCTCCATGAAGTGACAAATTTAGTGTCTTGTTTCATCTGGCCCCTAGGGTATGCTTATTGAAGGACCGCCAGGACCAAGAGGACCTGCTGTAAGTAGATTAATCTCAATTTCCTTTTATTGCATTTGATTTATCCACTGTACCTTGTATTGACTTAACGCAGTTAATATCATAATTCCTAAATGGTACATTCGACTTAGCATTTTTAGAAGGGAGTAAAAAAGGTCATCTTCAGCATTTTCAATGACAGCATGCTACAAGCTGACTGCACTTGAAATTCAAACCTGTTTGAATGTTGACTATAAATCTTCAAAAGAAAAGGAATTATGCTATCTTAAGAATTGTTTTATACAAACATGTGTTCAACATAATTCTCCAGAGAAAAAAATAGCTCAAAAATGCTGCAAGCATTCAGCATAATAATGTCATTCATTTTCCATAGGGTCTTACAGGTCCCCCAGGTCTACAAGGTCCTGTTGGTCCTCCAGGTGACCCTGGTGAAAGGGTAAGTCAACAAACAGATTATCCTGGGTATTCATGGCAAATCTTGCACTAATTGCCACAAAAGTAAGTGGGTTAGATTCTGCTCTGAAATATATACAACATAGGTTAAGAAACTTCAGTGGAACTCAGGCTGGTTTACTCAGCTGAGCAAATCAGCAGTCTGGACAAATATTTCCTTAGTGATAGAAATATGTACTGTAAATGCAGGACAAAAATTCCTGGTTTTCTGTATTTCTCTATTTTGATGTTAATTATTATAAAATATAATAAAACAATAGGTACAGACATGTCATATGGTTTTTTAAAAGTCAGTATGACCTTAGCTATAACGTGTAGAGATACAGAGAAAAAAAGCTCTGCAGAATCACACATGGAAGTACTGAAAGTGATGGATAATATTTAGATGATCTCAGCAGAATTTATTTGCCATAACAACTAACTTACTGTGTAAGAACCATATCCAGTCATTAATATAATTGAAATTTAACCTATTATTTTACATTTTCTTGCAAACCTTTTCTTACTGCCATAACTAACACAGTTATAAAACAGTCTAAATATGTTTATTTGAGGAAAATACTCTACCAAAACAACTTTCCTGAGTTCTATGAGTGATACTTTAGTGATGAATCTAGCATATTTATGCTGTATTTATGTATAAAAGATATTGAGAAGATGCTGTTACTTCACTGAATAATTAATAACATTAAAATCCCAGCAATGCTTCACTTGATAGTAAGACATCACGCTTCCTTCATATTTTTTTCCTGTAGATAAGCTAAAAAAAGTATTTCAGAATTTAAGCTTATAAAACAGGAATTTTAACACATTATAATGGAATAACTACTGATAATATTCAGTTTTTTAACTAACTGCTTACTGAATCCATCATAAGGAAGCTCTTGACTAAACACATCATATGCCTGTCATGGAACAGTCTTCATGTTTTATATAAAAACGACACATTACACAAATAAATAATTGTAGAAATGAGCTAGCAAACTTATGAGAACAATACAAATTTCGGCAACCAGATTCTGCTGTCAGATTCTGTCCTAATTGAAGAACATATCTTACTTCAAATTTCAAACATTTGTTGACAGGTTTGGTTTTTTTACTTAAACAATCACTCTATATGAATAAAGGGTCTAGCTCCTCCTGTAACTATTCTGACTACTTTTCATCTTAAGTAAAAAATTTAGAAAAGTAACAGTCTAGAAAATTATCACTCTAGAAAAGAACATTGCTAATTTTTAAAAATCCTATATTAATAACTAAAATAATTAGTTGTTTAAGCACAGAACTACAGAACAATAAGTTGAGAAATCCACCACTTTTTGTGGTTGCCTATGGTGCTTAAGCTGTTGTACTAAATTGTTATATCATTATATATAGTTCCAATAATGGGTATAAGACAAGTGGGAAATTTCTATTGGCCTTTTGGAGATGACCATAAGTGGTCCCACTTTTACCTGCTGTATGGATGAAGTTCACTCATATAAAATGGTGTAATGGAAGAAGAAATTGAAAAACTCATCTGATATTTAATTTCATCTTCAGTTATTGAATCTTCATTTTCTGATCTAGTCTTTCAGTTCTTGTCTTCACAAAGACTCAATCATATGGCATAAAATCACTGCAGGTCAGAGCAAAGGCTCTTTGGGTGCCTTGCAAGTGCATTGAATTAGTTTTTTCTATTTAATCTTAATTCAAAATTGCCTGGATATCTATTGATTCTTTTTAAAATTACAACTTTTTATTCAATGTTTTAGACTCAAATTATTAATAATTCTCAATTTAAGATTTACCTGTAGTGTTATTAGTAGAGAATTATTCTTTGATGCTTCAGGCTTTTTTGAAAAATGATCTCAGACTACTTACTGATCTATTAATCTTAATTCTTGAAGAGGGGAAACAACACCAGGTTTTTTCACATCAGCCTTCCCATTGTTTTGCTCACCTCCTGAGCAGCAGAAGGAACCATTTAAGACAGCTTGATGGTTGTTGATCTGTCATTGCAACCCTGCAGAGAGTTGTTCTGGTGAATGAGTGCTTTGTTTGACAGACCTGCAGCAGGCAAATGAGCCCTCCCATGCAGGTCCTCCCCGCCCTTGGCAACTTCAGCTAATAAAAATGCAGCATGCAAATTTCTGGGAGGAAAGGTGCAATCATGAATCTAACTGTTGTCACAGCAGCAATATTTATCTGTGCAGCATGTTGGATCAATAATCGTCAGTGCCATGTACACACACAGGTACACTTCTTCAGCTCCAGCTTAGCTGTTTTTAAACTGAGAGTTAGATTTCATGAAAAAAAGATTTCAAGTCATATCTGCAGAAATTATGTATCCTTTAAAAATTAAGCTAACTCAAAGGGTTTAAAGAGAATCAGCAGTGTTAGTTCTCTACATCAAATAAAGCAAACACTGGAACACGATGCAAGTCTCAGCTTAGCTCAACCTACGAATCATGAGCAGAGCCTCTGTAATTAGGTACTCTAGACTCCATTTTTTAATATAATTTGTAAATAAAATAATTAAAGAAAATAGCTCTCTTCCTTATTGCTGCATGTTTTCCCCAAATTAAGTTCTTTAATTACCTTGCTAATAATGACTGTCATTCTCAAATGATTTGCAAAAAGAATATTAAGCCTCCCAGTGTGTCATTATGAATACAAGTGTAAGTGTATGTGAGCGAGACAAAAAGTTTCTTTTATATAACTATCTTTTTGTTCTTATCCCTTTTTCTCTCATCCCTTTGTTCTCTTAGGGTCCCCCTGGTCGCCCTGGTCTCCCTGGTGCTGATGGTTTAGCAGGTCCCCCAGGTACCATGTTAATGTTGCCGGTAAGTTGCATTACAATTACAGGCTAACCAGCCTCCAAAAAGAGTGTGTTTCAAGAAATGCATAGGTGGTTTCTTTTTTCATCTGCTTTTGTCTTTGGAATGAGAGATGATACAGAGTTTTTTCTATGGTGTCAGCATTTGAAAATCTTATGGTACCTTTTTACCCTGAAACAAAACACATGCTTTAGCTCCTACATGGCTGCCAGATTGGAACCTACATGAATGTATTACAGTCACTGAAATCCTCCTTGTATTTTCAACAGTAACTATTATTTGCTACTATATGTCCTAAACAAGGAGTTTGCTGTTGCACAAAGGGTATGTACACTCCACAGGCATGTGTGCCTTCAAGTCTTTTTGATAGAGAATTTAAGCATTCCATGCTTAAAACTGGGCTTCAGTGTCCTCTTTGAAGAGTCAGTGAATCCTTTGAATAGAAATATATGCACATAGCCAGCTCTGCTCCCACTGGAGTCAAAGCAAAACACCATCTGTTTTAGCAGGTGGAGGAACAAGCCCAAAGCTGTTAAAGTAACTTGCAGCTTTGTGGTATGAAAAGTATTATGAGCAGAGAATTCATTATTCCTAAGTGTGTGTGTGTGTGTATGTGGAAGATCTGACAAGTACTACCACCCCAGAGCATTGATAAGCCAACTGTAAATGAAGGGGCAGTGTTTTTGGTAAGTAAAGCAAAATAAGTAAAAAGTTGCTGCAGTTCTGATACAGGAGGCAGGACTCCATCGCTATCAATGAGAAAAGGATGATTTTGTAAAGTTTAGTTTTTGTTTATGAAACAATCAATGCAAGTTTATTAAAATAAGCTAATGGTTTTGACCTCATGCTTGCACCAAGTTCTGTTATCACACAATTTATAACAAAAATCTATAAATATAAAATAAATATATACAAATATAATATAAATACCAGTAATAAGTTGATGGAAAAATGCCACTACTTCTGAGGCTAATTATTCACAAATCATTCTTCCATCTGTAATTGCTGTGCCAGCAGAGGAAAATGTATCTTTTATCAGTTTATTCCATTAAATGCAGTGAATGTAGACTAATTATCAGTCACTTTGGGAAATCTCACTAGCTTTATTTTTAGAAATTAATGAGTCTCACCACAAGTGATTTACCAAGTCACTAGCTTGAGAGCCATCCTTGAGAGCTATCTTTCAAAGTCATAAGTAAGTATACGGGTGGAATTAAATCTAGCAGTGGCAGACTGTCTTGTCACAGAGATACATTCAAAACACCAAGTAACATGTAAGAGACACCTTTTGTGGGATGTGTGACTTTTCATCATCATGTGTGGGACTTAAATTAGTCAGTTCACCTTTTCAGGAAAGACAATGAGTTTGGGTAATTTTGCTTGGAAAAACATTTAGAAAATGTGGTTGATTCCACATTATAGAATCATAGAATTGCCAGAGTTGGAAGGGACCTTAAAGATCATCTAGTTCCAACCCCCCTGCCTAGCAGGGACACCTTCCACTAGATCAGGTTGCCCAGAGCGCCATCAAGACTTGTCTTAAAAGCTTCCAGGGATGAGGCTTCCACAACCTCTTTGGGCAACCTGTTCCACTCTCACCAGCCTCATGGTGAAGACCCTGTGTCTTTGAAGTGATTTACACAGTTTCAGCAAATAACAAGTATGGTTATGATTTGATAAAGTCTGAACTCTTTTCTTGTTTTGATACTTGCAGTTCCGTTTTGGTGGAGATGGTGAGAAGGGCCCAACAATCTCAGCTCAGGAAGCTCAAGCACAAGCTATTCTTCAGCAAGCTAGGGTGAGTGCAAGGAGCCTGCAAGTAAAATTGCTACAAGGGTACAGCTCCAAAAAAGATTCCATTTTATATCATTCAGGATGTGAAGTAAAGAGCTGTAAGCATCATCTCATTACAGTAGTTACCCTTACTGACAACACAGTTAATGATGGGGACTATTTCCTGTTGCGTTATAAAATTGTATTAATCCTAGAATTTGTTTGCTGACTGGTGGCTTTTTCATGATGCCAGTTGTTTTCACAGAATCACAGAATGTTAGGAGTTGGAAGGGACCTCGAAAAATCGCCTAGTCCAACCCCCCTGCCACAGCAGGATTCCCTAGACCAGGTCACACAGGAACACGTCCAGGCGGATTTTGAATATCTCCAGGGAAGGAGACTCCACAACCTCTCTGGGCAGTCTGTGCCACTGCTCTGGCACCCTCACTGGGAAAAAAAGTTTTCTTGTGTTTACACAACTTCCTATGCTTCAATTTGCAGCCGTTTCCCCTTATCCTGTCACTGGGCATCACTGAAAAGAGCCTGACTCCATCCTCCTGACACTCACCCTTCAAGGAAGCATAGATAAGGCCACCCCTTAGTCTCCCCTTCTCCAAGCTAAAGAGACCCAGCTCCCTCAGCCTTTCCTTGTTTTGTTCTGTTTGTCTTTGCAGATTGCTATGAGAGGTCCACCTGGTCCCATGGGACTCACTGGAAGACCAGGTCCTGTGGTATGTGAACAAAACAGAGGCACAGGTTTAAGAACACAGTAACACAAGTCCATGGATCTCATTCTGGCCTTCACAGTACCTCTGCATTTGTACTTACTTTATTTGAAAAGAAACTGATATACTTGAAGCCATAATTTGTATTGTTATTCAAGGTCTGCAATGGAACCTGAACGCTAAATCTGTTTTTGTTGCAGATTTTGGAGCGTTTGGATAGAGCACACTGCTAGACTTACAAAACTAGTGAATAGTTTTTACATAAGTAGTTACATATGCCTCTACATTTAGTAATCTCTGTAATAATATTTATAAAATTTCTTGTGGTAAACATGAAACTACAGAAGGAAATACTAAAGCAAGAGATGTGCAGAGTGACCTTGGCAACCTGTTTAGGCTGAATCTCAAAAAGTTCTTAGGAGGCATTTCTGTAAGCAATTAAAAGCCTTATATATTTCTAAAGAATTGTACTCTTTTACTTCAGTTCTGAATTTGTCTTAAATGCTAATTATGAATGTTCTGGAAAACGACCACATGGATGTTAAAAAAGCTGAATATTTGTACAAAGTCTGTACATGGAACACAACAGTTTTTCTGATGACAAGCAAACCAACTTTTTATCACAAATAAGTTTGTCGTTGTAATCCATACAAACACTTTAAAATGACAATACTCACAATGTAAGAACAAAACCAGACAGGAAGCTCAGCAAGCCAAAACCACTTGATCAATTTTGCAGTTGCAATTTCCTCTTTAGGAAATAGATACTTCTCTGACTCAGGTCCACTAAATGCTGTAATTTAGCATTTACCTTGTTTTGAAAAGCTATTATCAAGCATCTGCACTGTAATATAAAATAACAAATGCTGCAGCCAAGATCATAAGCTTTATAGAAGACTAGTTCTTCCAAAGTAAATAGTTGCTATCAAGCAGAGATTTTGGCTGACAGACTCCTGATTGATGATGATTAGATATGAAATGCCTACAAATCATCTATTTAACAAGCTAATACGCTTTTTCCAGCAGTGTATTTAAATCAACAGACCTGCAGAGTAACAATTGGCCTATACAGACAAAATAACGATAGAACTGCTGTAAGCGAGGAATTCATTTGTAAAGACTGGTATAATATTGACAGGGGGTTCTACACCTTTAGCTGAGGTAGAATCTGGCCTCTTACTCATGCTTTCAGGTTTTAAAAGTCTTCATGAATACAGAGTTCAACAAATGAATATCAATAGTTGTTTTGCTTCTAAGCCACCAGGAGGCTCCAGAAATCCAGCTCTTTGATCTGGCAACATTTTTGGCCTACAGTTCCAGAAGCAACTACAGATTCATGGTCTGTTAATTTTTTATGTTCCCAGCTTATTTTAAGAATTAAATGGCTGGAGCTTTTACTGTTACTATGAATTGGTTTTTGTTAAATTAATTTAGTATCCAGTAAGTTATGTTTAGTAAAAATCTTAAACATTGCAATATCAAATCCCAAGTCTAGCTTCAACTGAGTCTGTAGTTCATGTGCTTAATTAGCAGAGCAAACAAAAAATAAATTTCTGCCTACAAATATTAAATGTTATCAATTACATTGATTAAACACCCACTGCCAGTACCAGCTCAGGATCTGATTTTTAATTTACTTTGGGCTTGATTTAGTACCTGCAAGGTCAGTGAGAATCTTTCCTCTCCAGGATGCTAGACTCAGCACTAAGGCAAGCCATAAGGCCTCTTCTTTCTTTGAATGGTCCCTGTGAGGAATATAGAACATTATCAGTGTTCCAAGGCCTGCAAGATTTGTTTCATATTAAATATATAATTTGGTCATGACCTATTTCAGAGGTCAGAAATGCAAAAATTCTTTTGTCCATAATGGTAAACTCCAGTATGTTACTTCCCTGAGCCTGTGTTCTATGTAAGCATGTCAAGATTGTTTTGTTTTGTCTATTTTTGTGAGCCCACTGTTAGGAAAACACAAACTTACTTTGACTAGTTCTGGTCCTGACTCCATGTACGGTATCTTGCCCTGGATGAAGATCTCATATAGGTCTGTTCATGAGTAAAACTTACTCTGAAAATCTGTATCATTTACTGATAGTAAATAGAACCAGTTATATAGGTATTCCACTTCTTTGGGATCAGAGGCACAAACACCTTAATTAAGACATCACTTAAGTTCATGGCAAGATTAAACAGGATATTTTCCATTGACTGTAGTGATCTTTGGACTGAACTCTGAGAGGTTGTTACTCTCTGTGCACCACTGAAATAGACAAGGGTAAAAAGAAGTGACTTTCATTTCTGTTGCCTTCTCTACAGTGAACAAACTTCTGTTTCCATTACTTATGGTCATACTCTGCTTATATTTAGCTCTAAGATATTATATAGAAGAAAGTTGCATTTGATCCCATTCAAATTGATGGGAGTTTTCTTTGGCAATAGGAAGACTTTTGGCTCAGTTAGGCCTAGTGTCTAGACAGTGATGTATCAGGGTATATCTGCAGATACAAATGGTGAATTCACACCTCCTAATCAATAGGGGATTGTTTGTTTTTTAATCTATGTAATTAATGTATAGAAATAGAAAGTAACTTATTTGAAGAGTTTTATGTATATTTGAACAGTATGTTTTGCTTTTTTCTTCAAGGGTGGACCTGGAGCAGCAGGTGCTAAGGGTGAAAGTGGTGAACCAGGTCCCCAGGTACAATAATACTGCCTTTTCTGTTTAAGCATGTTTAAGAAAATGCATTCATATAACTTAGAAGAAATCAATCAATAATATTCTTTCTGTGTTCAACTGAGGAAAAATAGCTTTTACAATACTATCCTAATTAAATGCAGCAGCTTGATTGTTCATTTTGAAATATGAAAGTAACAATCTTTATATAACAAAGAGCAACTATGGCATGTGGAGTGTTATAACTTTGAAAACCTGCTTTAATACTGTCACTGCAGGCTCTTTTCTCTGTGAAATAATGATATGTCTGTCAGTCTGCAATTGTATGACCTTGGGCTCTGACCTTATCAGATCTCATAAGGTGAGACTGGTTGAATTTAGTTGGTAATTAAACAGGATATTTTAAAGAAAGACATGACATAGCAAGAATCAGTTTTTGGGAATCAGTGCATATTTTTCTTCTGAGCTTACTATTATATCAGCTTCTGTGCAGTGATGATAGAGTACTGAAACATACTGAAATGTTTCAGCTTAAACCTGAAAGTAATAGGGGGTTCTTAAAGAAATCATGATAGGAGTCTCTGGAACAGAGAATTTGCCAGATCTCAAAGGGCATCATAGATTTGCTACATTATTAAGTGCCTGTATTTTTGGATGGCTGGTCCTTACCATGGCTATTTTCATCTGCAGAAGATGCCTTTGGATGGGGGGATGAAAAGCCTTTCACAGAAACATATGCCCACACAGTCATCAGTGAAAGTTACATGAGTTTGAAAAGTGGAATTAGGTTTTTCAGTCTGGGGTAACTTGGTCTCTCTCTGGTTAAATCTATGCTGTGTAAAGCTAAGAGAGCATGTGAGCTGATTATCGACACAACTCATCTTTGCATATAAGTTAAGGATCTGAAGTAAGCAGTCTTTAGCTTTCATCAAATCATTATGTGACTGAAATGATTTTGGCATGGGAGGAAATGTTTTCACACCAGAGGACTGAGCTCTTCAGAGCCGTGAAAAGAACGTTAGAAGCTTTTCTGTTGAAAGCACCACCATATATAATGCCATCTCATGAAAAGTAGTGTTGAAATCGGGAGTGCTAAGGTCAGTTTGGACACCCATCTTTATTAAAACTAATGGGAATTTGGCAGCCAAAATCCATCTCCTGGGAAAAAATGCAGCTTTGTTATTAAAAAATATTCCCTTGTTCTTAAGGTGAGATGTTTAACCAGCTTTTTGCTGACATGAATGTGATTCTAAGAATTACACTTTTTAAATTCAGGGTCCACGTGGTGTTCAAGGTGCCCCTGGTCCAAGTGGAAAACCTGGCAAAAGGGTAGGTAGCATATTGATCAATCCTGCTCTGGCTAAATTATTTCTATTTAAATATATTTAAATATTAACTGATTCTGTTGCATTTTCACGTGTCTGACCCTTTGGATTTTTACAGGGACGTCCTGGAGCTGATGGTGCCAGAGGAATGCCAGGAGAACCTGGTGCAAAGGTAAATAATAAAGGGACCTGAGGCTTTATTTCAGTCTTGGAATTTGCTAAACAAATTTTAAGTAGATACCACAGTTTCTGCCAGGCCGACACAAAATTCTTCTCTCAAGTGAAAATATTGAGGTTTCAGATAGCTGCATCAGATGCAAGAGCTGAGAATGAATAATCCATTTACAATATGGTAATTAATGGTAATGGCTAGTAGTCTGACCTTGAAGTAACTTGATTTTTGGAGCCCGGTTTCTATGCCTCTGAGTCAGTTTCTAGTTACAGAGTATCAGAAGTAGTAAAGTCAGTTTTGCAACTGCATAGTGCAGCTGGAGTCAAGCTTTTTATTTCAGTGTAGACTTCTTTTAATAAAAAGCATAATTACAGCACAGTGAGAAGTTGATGTGACATCTTCTCTTGCTTTAATGCATAAAAGAAAATTTTGTGAGTTTGATCTATGTGCACCCCTCCATGTGTTTCATTCAGTAAAAGCGTGTGCACAACCGAGGGTAGAAATTAACTACTGGAGGGAAGGCACAACTTATTCAGAGTAATACAGAATGTGATAGTCATTTTCTAAAGCTGTGATTTCTTCTTTCCTAGGGTGACAGAGGATTTGATGGTCTTCCTGGCCTTCCTGGTGACAAAGGTAACAGGGTAAGAAAAACATGTTATACAACAATAAATTGGCACTGTCACAAAAACATTTAATTAAGAATAACACTAAGGACTGTGGGGAAAGTTAAAACAGGATTTCTGCTTTTCACACTACAGAATATCTATATTGTCAGGTAATACATTCCTCATGAAACATTTTAGTAATACTAACCAACAACAATTAATATACATATAAATGATTTAAATACATTTTCAGAATTCAGGTCACATCTTCAGCTCGGTTTTGCTCTAATTTTTCTTAGTAAGTAATTTGCATGTTGGATTTGAAATGATTGTTAAAGGAAGTAGTAGTAGGAAAAGGAAATTAGCATGAAGTTTCCATATCAGGAGCATGACAAATTTTAACCTGCTGAGAGAAGCTTGCTCAAAAACTGCATTTGAATATTGTAATTGCAAACTAAACTTGTGGATTTATTCCAATGACTCTAACTTAAAGACAGATCAGTCAGGTCAGATGTTAGAAAAACTTGAAGTAATATTTAAAACATCTAATCTACTTACTCTTTATATCATGCCAGTCTATAGGATGAGACTGCATCTTTCCCTGCAAAGTGTATAAATAATCACAGCAGGAGACAGTTGCTTTAAATTATAGCCTTAATTTAGATGCTAGTAACAACATGCTCTGCTGAATGTGCCTCCATTACTGTTGCAGTGCACCATAAAAGAAATAGTGAGGAGGAGTGTCAACAGAACCATTCCCATGTGTGCTAAAGCTTGATGACTAAGGAATTATTATAGTTCTCACCCTTCAGTGGATTAGCACAGTTGCTACACTTCCCAGAAAACCTCAACTGTGTTGGCTACTGGCCCGTAATGTAGTTCTTTGGAATAGCATCTAAGAATACTCTTTTGAGTCCTGTTTGTAATGGGAAATGAACTTTCAGTGTCATAAAGAAATGTCCTGATCCTTTTTCATTGTTCTCTTTTACTTAAAAGAATGTAAAGCAGTCCGCGGATGACGTAATTGAAATCAGCTTGATCAGCAGGTGACCAGCAGAGGGGGCTAGGCATTAAGCTCTTATCGGCACTTCACTGAAGGCTGAGCAGAAACTGGTTCTGAGTCAGGGAATGTGTGTGTCGGCTTTCCAGTATGGAAAACTAGAATCGTCTGTGGCACTTTTCAAGTCATAAATAAATTATTTTCCCCAAATATTCTATTCGTTTCATGTGTCCCAGACAAATAAAAAAGCTAAATTAGAATAATATATTTTGGTTGAAATTTGCAAAATACTAATGAAAATAATGAATCGTTTTCATAATTTATTTCATTCCACTGTTTAAAACTCACTGTATTCTCGTGTGTCTGTGGAAATCTTCTGTAAAAGTACAAACTGTGAAATTTCTGAAAGGAACTTAATTCAAAGCCAGATCAGATATCTGGAGATTTTTGGATTCTTCTATATTAACTGCATATAACACAAATATTCATTTCTCTGTGGCTTGCAATAAAGAGCACAGAGAAAGACAAGAGAAACGCTTTTTCTATTGTAGTTGTGTTCCAGAAAAGAATTGATAGTGAAAACCCATAACTAGGTGTATCAAGGATAAGGGGGTCATTAGGAGCAGTCAGCATGGGTTTACCAAGGGGAAGTCATGTTTGACCAACCTGATAGCATTTTATGAGGACATAACCACGTGGATAGATGAGGGTAGGGCAGTGGATGTGATTTATCTTGATTTCAGTACAGCATTTGACACTGTCTCCCACAGCATGCTTGCAACTGAACTGAGCAAGTGTGGTCCAGATGATTGGGTAGTGAGGTAGATTGTGAACTGGTTGAAGGACAGAAGTCAGAGAGTCATGGTCAATGGGATGGGGTCTAGTTGGAGGCCTGTGTCTTGTGGAGTCCCTCAGGGGTCAGTACTGGGACCAGTACTTTTCAATCTATTCATTAACAACCTGGATAAGGCAACAGAGTGTGCTGTCAGCAAGTTTGCTGATGACACACTATTGGGTGGAATGACTGACACACCAGAGGGTTGTGCTGCCATTCAGCATGATTTAGACAGGCTGGAGAGTTGGGCAGGGAGAAATTGAATGAAATTCAACAAGGCCAAGTGTTGAATTTTGCACCTGGGAAAGACCAACCCCATGGATCAGTACAGGTTGGGGACTGCCTTGTTGGAGAGCAGTGAAGGGGAAAGGGACCTGAGGGTGCTTGTGGATGGAAGGATGACCACAAGCCAGCAGTGTGCTCTTGTGGCCAGGAAGGCCAATTGGATTCTGGGATGTTTTAGAAGGGGTGTGGTTAGTAGGTCAAGAGAGGTTCTTCTCCCCCTTTACTCTGCCCTGGTGAAGCCACATCTGAAATAATTGTGTCCAGTTCTGGGCCCCTCAGTTTAAGAAGGATAGGGAACTGCTGAAAAGAGTCCAGCGCAGAGCCACAAAGATGATGAAGGGGGTGGAACATCTTCCTTATGAGGAAAGGCTGAGGGAGCTGGGTCTCTTTAGCTTGGAGAAGAGGAGACTTAAGAGATGGTGTCATTAATGTTTATAAATATGTGAAGGGTGGGTGTCAGGAGGATGGGGTCAGGCTCTTCTCAGTGATGCCTGTTGACAGGACAAGGGACAATGGCTGCAAGTTGAAGTATAGGAAGTTCTGTGTAAACAAAAGAAAAATTTTTTTCACAGTGAGGATGCTAGAATACAGGAACAGACTGCCCAGAGAGGTTGTGGAGTCTCCTTCTGTGGAGGTATTCAAAATCCATCTGGACGTGCTTCTGTGTGACCTATTCTAGGGAATCCTGTTCTGGCGGGGGGATTGGGCTAGAAGATCTTTTGTGGTCCCTTCCAACCCGTAACATTCTGGGATTCTGTGAACTTCAGAGTAGAATTTTTAGGATTTCTTTTAAAATTAGTCATATATGAACTATGAGTGGGAAACTGGATGTCTCTCAGGTTCTGTCTCTTTCAAACACAAGCTGTCAGACAGGAGTTACTGGATGAGATTTCCTGACTGCCAGTGTAGGGGAGATCAAATATAATATTCCTTTTAGCCTCAATATCTATGACTGTGAGCTTCTGTTATTTAGAATTACTGGGTGCAGAATTTCTTCAATATAAAAGGAGGACACTATATACTTAGAAGAAAAGGTCTAGGGAAAAAGGAACTCAGACTTTAATCACAGAATATTAGGAGTTGGAAGGGGCCTCGAAAGATCATCTAGTCCAACCCCCCTGCTGCAGCAGGATTCCCTAGACCAGGTCACACAGAAGCACGCCCAGACAGGTTTTGAATATCTCCATAGAAGGAGACTCCACAACCTCTCTGGGCAGTCTGTTCCAGTGCTCTGGCACCTGAACTGGGAAAAAATTTCTATGTGTATTCACACGAAATTTTGTTCTTACTGCAGGACAGTACCGGGACACTGAATGCAAGCTCTTAATCAGTGCCATGTGATTGCAAGATGACAAAAGTGTCCCTTGATGGGATAACTATTTCAATATTTGAAAGCTTAAGTCAATCTTCACCTGGATATTAATTGTAACCCAGGGCACAGATCATGTGTCTCGTGTCATCTTTCAGGAGTGTCAGTTAGCATGTAGAAAAACACATGCTCTACCAGCAGATCATGTTGAGTACTTCCAAAACATAGTAAAATATAGAAACTGCTGTATTAATTCATCTCTGAGTATGAAGAATAAAATTTAATTTTCTCTCCCATGCCAACTCCAACTTACAGAGAACAGAAAGGCAGTAGAATGAAATCCTAACATCCCTAATATTAGATAGTTTTGAGTAAGATAGCAAGCTACCTAAAATTCCCTAGGAAAGCTTGAAGGAGTAAAGAATGGAGCCACTAAAAAGTGAATCCTGTATATCTCTGCAAGAATGCAAAGCAGTGATCAGGCTCCTTGGAGACACTGATAAAATTAAGGAAAACACCATGAATACTTGGTTGTTGTCCAATGCCAGAAGGAAGTCGTAGTCTAAAAACCTGCTGCCCAGAAAGAGGTCAGTCAGTAGTGTTTGAGCTATGTAGCACACTAGTTCTCTTTAGAAATTGGGAAAGAAAAACAAATCCTAAAAGCATGGACCAGAATCTACTGAGGCTCTGCATATATAGAGTTGAAAAGCCCCAACCTCTGAAAGCAAGTGTGGAAGTCTGGCTGCCTTCCAAAGCCTCAGAAAAATCAGTCCCAAGGCTCTCCATGTCTGGTGCCAGGGTAGCATGGTTCTGAAAGGTGGTTAGTGAACTTCACTATGTATATTCTAGGGCCCAGCAATTGGTTTATTAATTTCTGACCCGTGTATGCAAGCCTTATTTTACTGGCAGTAATACATTGTGTAGAGGAAAGGGAGAGGGTGCCAGTGAGACAAAGGAAAATGTGGGTAATACTGCCTTTTGTATCAGCAGTTTGTTTTGGCTCCAAGAATAGTTAGAGTAAAATTTTGCAAATACATAGTCCATTGTTTCAATGATGGGTTGTTTTTTTTTTTGCACTAATGTAATAAAAGACTTACTGAGTACTGTAACCTACAGCTTTGTATCATTGTAAGCGGACATGTTTTGACATATCAGACTTCAGATAACACATTTGTTTTCATTTCCCTTCCTATCTATTATTATTTCCACCAGCAGATGTATTATTTTGATGACTTTCCTTATTCTACAGGGAGACCGTGGCCCACAGGGACCTCCTGGCTTACCTGGTGAAGATGGATCAAGAGTAAGTTTCTATTTACACAGTAAAATCTAGAATGAATCCTCATGTAATAGAAATATGGTCATGATACATGTTATTTTTTTCTAAAACTTTTATTCCCTTTGTGCAAAAACAGGGAGAAGATGGGGAAGTCGGACCAAGAGGTCTCCCAGGTGAAGCTGTAAGCAATGATTTCTTGTTCTTCTGTTTCTACTGCAAACAAAAGCCATTCTCAGATTTTTTTTTTTTATTCTTTCTATTGAACCTCTGTGAATTCCAGGTGTAAAAGTTACTGCATGTCTGTGTATATAGAGAACACTGATTCTGTCTGAAAAGCAAAAAAAATGAACATTTTTGTTAGGGGTGAAACACTACTTACAGTAGTAGAATTAAGCCAGGGGTATATCCAGCCAAGCATATATAACTTCCAGAATCACAAAGGCTTTTTCCTATCCTGTTGTGTAAAGTAAGTCACTGCAGTCCTTGATATATGAGAATATAATCAAGCCCCTGTTGCTTTGAAAACATTTTCCAAGCACCTACTTATCAGAAAATAGGGCCTGTCTTCTCTTTTTTTTCACACTACTGTGCTTCATTGTGTGGTTTTACACTTATTTCACATACAGAATTTCCACTGCTGTCAGTTGTAATTCTGCAGGTGCTGTCACTGCAGAGCAGAGTTCTGCATTGCAGGCAAGAAATCAAGCCTCAGAAAGGGGAATTTTACCCTAAATGTATGATATGCTGCTGCCTACTTGCGAAGTAGGCAACTTCCTAGAAGTTGCTATGGAGTCAGAGTGTTAGTGATTTGTAATTATATCCTACAAAAGGAGACAGGAGACTCAGTGCTGCCTACTTTAGCATTGTGATATGAATGATGAAACAAATGATGAATACTGATATTCATTTACATAGTATAAAGCCAAAAGACTATCACAGAATCATAGAACGTTAGGAGTTAGAAGGGACCACAAAAGATCATCCAGTCCAACCCCCCTGCCACAGCAGGATTCCCCATATCCAGATGGGTTTTGAATACCTCCATAGAAGGAGACTCCACAACCTCTCTGGGCAGTCTGTTCCAGTGCTCCAGCACCCTCACTTGGAAAAATTTCTACATGTATTCACATGGAACCTCCTATGCTGCAGCTTACAACCGTTGTCCCTTGTCTTGTCACTGGGCTTCACTGAGAAGAGCCTGACCCCATCCTCCTGACACCCACCCTTCACATATTTAAAAGCATAGATGAGGTATGCTGTAGATCAAATCTTGCTCATCTTATTTAGAAGAATAGCCCTTTGTCTTCTGTGGAATTTTTTATTTGTAAGAGGACCAAATCTGATTTTGGTTTCCAGAATGCTGTTCATTTATTATAATAGAATTATTAACGTTTTTAAATGACTTATTGTCTCTTTAATACAGATAAACCACTATTTTACACTTAGAATAGTAGTATAGATAGGCCATCACGTTTTCTAAAGACAGGAATACGAACATGTACACTACTATGCAGGTCAGACCTTCAGACCAAGACACAGATGAAACTTAAGTGGAAGATGCTGTGCCAATGTTCTGCACCAGGAAATACAGTTATCTCCTGCCTTTCTCTGAAATGACCATACACTAGTTAAATCAAAGCTTGCCCTTCCACTGAGATCCTGTTTAGACATATGATGGCCTTCAGGAGAAACTGTTATCAGTAAATTTTTTCCCTCCCCCCTCTCCTCCCTTCTCCCCCTCTCCTCTCATGCTGCCTTTCCCTCATCCTTCCTGCTCCTTATAGCATCCCCTTGCTGTGTTCAGGCCCAGGTTGGATGTGGCCCTGGGCAACCTGACCACAGGTAGAGGAGCTGGATCTTTAAGGTCCCTTCCAACCAGGGACATTCTGTGATTCTGCGATTCCTTGCCCAGTCCTGTTCCTGGGCCTTTCTGTTCAGAAAAGGTCAGGCAGGTGTTAATAATTGTTTCATCTCTCCCAGGGTCCGCGGGGATTACTGGGCCCCAGAGGTACACCTGGTCCCCCTGGACAACCTGTACGTATGAACTGGTTTGTATTTACAATTTTCGGAAGAAAGATGGAAGTCCACTGAAAGCTACTCATGTTTGTGATGTTTGTTGTAGGGCATTGCAGGTGTTGATGGACCTTCAGGCCCAAAAGGAAACATGGTAAGTAAACTGGGAGTTGGAAAGGGAGTGGATTCTAAGAATCTTTTCCACATTCTGTAGTCCCTGCCACTATGCCATCGCTTCTATTTCATTGAACTTTCCTGTCAAAATACTCAGATTCATGATGATTTTACTTAGAAAAGAGAAGCTTTCTACTACTTAGTCTTCACCCAAAAGATCTAACTATGCTTTCTCTCGAGCTCCTTTAGCACCATGGGCTCCAGTGCTTAGGTCCTATGTGTGGGCTGTTATTCTCTGTTAAAGAAAAGATCATGATATTCATTAGCATGAAAAAATATCGTACTGGATAAGAAGTTGGTAGTAGACTTTAAAGACGGAGGAACAAAGCTGAGTCTGTATTCCTTTTAGTCCTTACAATGAAGATCTGTAGTGCAGAAATGCAAACCTAAAGCCCTGGTGTTTTTTTGCATGGTAGGGTCCTCAAGGGGAGCCAGGACCTCCTGGTCAGCAAGGAATTCCAGGCCCACAAGTGAGTATAAAATAACTCTCAAGATATACATTATAATGTGTAGCAAATGTTTAATAAATGGAAATTACTAAAAGGTTAGCTTTTCACGTGAAGAATTGATAAAGCTTCAAGGATTTTATAAATGATGCTGCAAATGTGTGGAGGGTAGTGGAAGCAGAGTTTTCAAGTAAGCTTTCAGAAGGATTTTTCATTCAGGAGAAAAATGACTCATTCAGTGTTCCTGGAATGCAGCAGGAACGGCCACACCTGGAGGAGGGTTCTGAATAGGATCTTGTTACAGACCTACTGCCAGAATAGTGGCTTGTGCGAAAGGCTCACACAAAACTCCTGATCTAACTCATAAGGGGGAAAAAAAGCCACTTATATTTGCTAGTGTGTTTAAACAGATTAATGAGGGACCTCTAGTAGGGTCAATGTATGTATATTGTGCTCCCTGGTTTCTCACACTGGTTTCTTTTTAACAGGGGCTTCCTGGTCCGCAAGGTCCTATTGGACCTCCTGGTGAAAAAGTAAGTTACAGCATTATTCTGGTATTTCACAGTCAGTTCTGTGCAAAAAAACCCCCTTCCTTATGTGCTTAAGGGCTTTGCTATGTTTTAAATGATAGTAACATAAAATCTAAAAATGAGATCTTCCTAAAATCATCAAGTGAATAACCAATGGGGACATGGCTTTCATCTCATATACACTATTTCACAAGCATGATTTTCTCCCTTTATTTTGGTTTGATTTTCTGTTACTAGCTTCAGAATCTCATCCATGATATTAAACACTGTGTACTTGTATATTAATTAATTTCATACCAAGCATGAAAATTATTTATATTAATCTCTTTTTTTATAACAAAATTTTACCTACTCAAGTCTGATTCTGTTCTCTTTTTTTTAAGGATTCTATTTTTGACATAATTCTGCAGTGCAGTTGGCATACTGTAGTGTCACCTGGTGGTTTTTTTTTCCTAATCTGTTTGTGCATATTCTTGTGGTTTGAAACATTTCTTCTGTTAATTTCAAAAATGTGACTATTGAATTTTATGCTAGTTTTACTTTTCTTGACTTTTCACTGAATTCTTTCTCTGCATTGATTCTACCTTGATTTTGCTCCTCTTCAGTGTTTAGTATATACTTTAGGAGAAATTGAAAGAGATTTTGAGAAACAACATACATGCTTTTTACCTGCCTATGTGCCTGAGAAGTCTTATTCTAGGAAAATGGGCTAGGTCCACAATATAGACACATTCCAGAGGCTTTCATATAGATGTGCCATGGCTTTCAGCTATGAGCACTGGAGTTCTGTAACCTGTACTCTTTGACACTTGATCTTGTTGGTATCTTTCATACGGTGAATCCTTTTTTTCCTGAAATTCTAAATAACAGTTAATTTTGTACATTGGATAATTATTCCCCACCTTGTGCTGTGTGTGTGTGCATGTTGATAGGGTAATTCTTGAAGCCTGTTCTTAGGCAAGCATCTCATTGAAAAATATGAGTGATTTGTATTGATTTAAGATTGTAATCTTAACTAGCCTTGTGTTTATATATTGTACAATGGTATCTTTCTGGATTTAGTTTTGTTATAGTTTTTGCTTATCCTTGATACCTGTATCAAGGGATTAAGGTGTAACTGAGTTTTATTCTTAGCTTTCAGTATCAAATGTATTGGACATTAGTGTTTGCTTTTGTTTGTTGCTTTTTTCTTTTTTCCTTTATCTCTCATGGATTTTGTTTTCTTTTTGTTTGTTTCTTTTAAAATTATTTTTCTTATAGTTACTCTACACCTGGGGGTGGGTTTGCTGGTTGTTTTAAAAATGGTAAAAAAATCCAAGCTAGTTTGCTGGTTTAGGGCTTACTAGGTCCTCAGAAAGGTTCTGATCCTCCATCTTTGTAGTAAGTGGTAGAATTTTGCTGTTGTTCTTAAGATGTGTCTCTGTTACTGCATTTAGGGACCTCAAGGCAAGCCTGGCCTTCCTGGCCTTCCTGGTTCTGATGGGCCTCCTGTAAGTGACCAAATAATTCATCCTTTGAATGTTTAATAATTTTACCAAGTAATAAGTATTTCTGGATACCTGTGTTACAAAAAGAAAATGGGGATTAAAAGTGCTGGTAGTCCTAGTTGGCAAGAACATTATAAAATCCATCAAAACCCCTGTATCATTAGAGCTGTTAAAACTAAGAGAATTACATTTTTAAAGCAGCTGCTCAAAATGGCTGGGGGTTTTGCATTGTTGTCCCAGATGATGAAATACATGTGAAACATCTGCAGGGATGTGTGAATAACCTAACTGACACACAAAGGGCCAGATACTGTTTCACTGCAGTCCTACTATGTCGCTATGGCAAAGCAAATCATCTGTAAAAGTGCTCACCACTTGTTCTCTGAGGAAACAGAATAAACTAGATCTTTCTCTGCTTCCTGACCTAAAGTGCATATTGCATGTCTGGGCTGCTTTCTTCACTGACTACATTGGGACAGACCTGAGCCAAACTTTAGAATATTGTGATCACTAAGGAATTCTGCTTAACTCTGAGGATGCATTAACCTACGTGAAGAGAGAGTGGAACCACCTGAGTAGCATTGCTTACTGTTCAGGCATTGAACTTAAATAAAGTCATTGTTTATGTTGACATGCATATATATTAGTTTTATTGTATCAAAACCATAACTTTTCTCATCTTTTTATATCACCAAGAGCCATTAGACAGTCAGTGTGACTTTTCAAACCATGTCTCTTGTCCCCATGCCATTTTCTGCTACCATTTTTCTTTTAGGCTCAATCTGCATTTCTTAAAGCTAGCTTTCAGGGGTTTGCTGGGATAAGAACAACAGAACTGACTGCAGAGGTTTTACTACATAGATGCTTATATTACAAATACAGAACTGTACCCAGGGCTCTCACAATCTCTTTTACCCACCAAGGTACCGTTTTCATGGATAATGTTAAATATGCAATGATAGTCTCTGTATCTGAATCATTGTCTAAACATTTGAACTTCTCCCCTTATCCTTTCCTGGAAACAATATTGATTTCCAACCATAAGCATTACTTTAAAATCTGCATTAAATTGCCTTTACGTTTTGCAGCATTTTAGTGTAAATTTTGTAAGAAAGAAAAGCAATGGATCAGTTAATATGCAGTATCAATATCAGTAATCTGGAACAAAGACTAAGAGATATTTTGTTTTAAAAGCAAGTCAACAGTTTAAAACAAAGACAAAGAACATTAAAACTAGGCTGGCCTTATATTGGTTTATGCAATAAATGCCATAAACTTTTAAATAATTTTAGGAATGTCTTCATAATGTAATAGTAATCACTCTGCTTGTTTCAAAATCATATTTTAGAGTGTCTTGCATTAAAAGCCTCTTACTGCTGAAACACGAGCTAAACAAAAGGAGTGATCAGGGTATTCCTAAAAGCATTAGCATAACTATTGTCCAACTTTCCTTTGTTATGTAAATTAAATCAGTATTGAAGGGAAAATCTTTCCTTGAAATTTTCTGTGTATGTGTTCTAATACAGAAGAAGGGTGATAAGTTACCTGAAATTCAGGTGTTCAAATAATTGTGGTTTTATAATAAAATGTCACTACTGAAAACTATTATTTTTCAAATCAGATACATTTCTCTTAAATCAGGGTCATCCTGGCAAAGAGGGTCAGTCTGGAGATAAAGGTGCATTGGTGAGTTTTAAGTATTTTCCATTTATTTATGCAGCTTTCAAGAAAACTTTTGGCAGTTTTTCAGGTTCATGATATAGTTGTTGCTCTAAGAACCATTTAGAAAGAGAATAGAAAACCCATCTGCACCTGTGTGCAGCAAAACTTATTTACTATATTCTAAATATCGTAGAGATTCTAAACAATACAGAGATTGCTCTTTTAAAGTAAAAATGATTGTGGAGTTGACAGAAAAGCAATCAGTAAAAGTTGTGTACATTTCATATAAAAAACTTGCAAAGCTTTGAGTTTGCAATTCCATTGTATAGAGTACTCACTAGGGTTTTTCAGAACCTTGTTTTTTGAAGATTTACACATGCATGCATAGATATTCTATTTCTTAAGGCACCTTCAAGCCAGTGGCTGTGAAAAATTTTCTTTCTTTATGAAGCACTGAAGGGTCTTGGGGCTCTTTAAAGAGTTCTCACCTTTATTTGTTAGAATGGCATCCTTTATAGCGCCTCAAATCAGTTTCAGTTGCAGTACTGACTTCATTGGCAATACTAGAAGGTTGTATTCTGGATAAATAGAATGAATGAATAGGACATTTCAGAAAGTACAATTCCACTGACACCAGCATGTTACTGTTTGTCCAAAGTTGTTATCTGTTATAGGCTTGTAGATTTTATCCTGATTTCTTTAGAAAATAAAGCTTACACAGAGCATTTATGTTTAGAAAGTATAGGTATGTGACCATCTGTCAGTTATTCCTTGTGTCTTTTGAATTTACTAATCAATTCCAGCCAGAAAGATAGAAAAAATTTTCCAGATAGAAAAACTATTTCTCAGAGATGTTAAGGGTCTAAAGGTTTTGTGAAAAGACACAGTTAGAAAGTGGAAAAAGATCTTATCAATGACCCCATTAGGGAAAGATTTTGTTACCTGTCCATCGCAGACATCAGAGCATCAACAAAGCAGCTCGGGCTCAGACACAGATACGTGTGTTTTCAGGCTCCTTTGCTTCCACTGCTTACAGAACTGTTTCTTTGCTGCCATTGGGTTGCATAGTATCGAAGTTAGCATCTCTAAAATGCTCAGTGAGCTGTAAATACCAGCATTCAGACACCAGTCAGTATTGATGGCACTAGGAGACTTGTAGCTTTCGAATTTGGAATCGCTCCTGGGATTTTTTTTGTTGTTCTTTTTTTTTCTTTTCCTTTTTGTTTTTTAAAAAAGACCTTGATTCTTATTACTATCACTATTTTAAACTCTACCTTTGACTTCTGTCATCATCATAATTAATATGTAAATTTTCCCCAGTAAGACAGCACTGATTTCTAATTGGCATCTTTCTGTTTGTTTTATTTGCTTGTTACGTTCTTGAATTACAGTTGTTTCAGATAATTTATATTGTGGATAGATGTTTCCCAAATATACAAGTAGAACCAAGTTCATAATTCTGTTGAGAGTTTTCTAGTTACATTGAAGGGTGCTTTGTGATGCCATGACATTTCTCAGTGGCAGGCAGCCCAGTGTTATTTTGATGTCTCACACAAGACTGCTGCATTATAGTGAAAGAATGAGGATTAGGCTCAGAAGAGAACCGCTTGCTAACCAAGCACTGTACAAACAAAGGTTCTTTACTTCAATGTATTTTAGGGCCCTCCAGGTCCTCAGGGTCCAATTGGCTATCCAGGTCCTCGTGGTGTAAAGGTAAGATTTAATTACTGAATTCCTGTCCCTGCCCTTTTGTTGAATACATGCATGTAGGCAATTCTTTATGTTCTTTCTTTAGGGAGCTGATGGTGTCCGTGGTCTCAAGGGATCCAAAGGTGAAAAGGTAAATCTGACTGCATTAAATTCCTTTCCCTTTTTCTGTGTTCCGTATTTCACTGCAGCATCTTCTGTCTCCTTCACTGCAGTGTGTTTTCTCTTGCAGCGGTGGGTTTATTTTTGCCTTACCCTAGGAACATACCAAGCCCAATTCATAAACCAGTGACCTCCATGGTTATTTACACTGGTACAAAGTGAATATAAAACCTTCAGATATTAGAATGGTTTTGGATCCTCTTCACAGCAGTTTAAGTAACCTTCATCTAAGGTGCTTTTAAGAAGAAAAGTACACAACCCATTTCTTGTTAATAGGTACACTAGTGGGTACTGAGAAGCTTGCACATCAGACGGATTTGTGGTGACAATCTAGTGATTTTATCTATTTTGATGGAACCGTAGACTAGTGTGGGGGTTTTTTGTCTGTTTGGGGTTCTTTGGGGGTTTTTTTGTTTGTTTTTGGGGGTTTTTTGGTTGTTTTTAATGTATAGATTCCAATGGCTTTCTACATTCCAGGTATTTTTGTCCCAGATCTTTGGCTTTGCCAAAGTGATGGACAGCCCCAGTCAGATGCATATATATGAACACGAAGAAAGCTTTTACATTCCCCTGAAACCATTAATTACGTGCACAGAGCTCTAACTAGAGCAAACACAAAGTACTGCATTCTCTGCTGACAGAATTTTGATGGTCTGCAGTGACTGAAGCTACAGTCAGTATTGCTTTAAATCCCCACTTTCCTCAGCACTCAGAATGAGATAGATGACAAATCCATCAGTCATACCTCCTGACAACACAGGCAAATTCAGGCTCGTGGCTCTCGTGGCTACTCTTTGTATATTTACATCTATTTCTAAAGCAGAAAACTTAGTCTTGCCAGAAAGCCTTGATTTCAGCACTAGAGATCTGTCTTTCAGGCTCAGATGCCAAGAGCTGTTGTACATTTCAGGCTTTCCTAAACCACAGTTTGTCTAGTCCAGATACATTTTTGAGTTGCTCATTAAATCTAAGCTGAAAAAGACTGTGAAGACTGGACAGTTCAAATAACCACCTTTTTCTTGTGCCTTACTGAGTGATTAATGTCCCACTAGCACATAATACATATAAATAAGCTTAATATGTGTGAGTGTGTGTGTGTATATATATATATGAGATCTATAGATACAGACATGATTAGCATAATCTCCACAATATTTGTGTTCCTAAAATAGATCTCACAGTTGCAGTAAGACACTGAGGTTTACTGAATACCTCAAAAAGTCACACAGATATATTTTATAAATTTTCCTCACAGTGCTTTAAAGGTCTGTTACACAGGCCTTTTTTTACTGAAATTATTTAGGTGCTATTACATGGAGGAAAGTAATAGGCAGAAATAAATAAACTGATAATTCGGAAAAGCCTCTGTAGATCTGCAGTGGTGCCAAGGATGTCAGAGGATGTCCATCTCTGTACTGACCAGTAAATGTGTCTAGAACTTTTTAGCTGTTTTATTCTTTGCTAACAGGAGAAGAGGAAACAGAGCATTCAGCTCTCTCCTGCTACATGGAATAAATATAGCACACTGATATCCCTTCTCTAAACTAGTGATAGCCATATTAGATTTTCTGGTGTTCGAAGTTCTTTCTTTGTCTATGAAAACAATTTTAATCTATGGTGTATACATTCACTTATTTTGACTGGAAGTCCTTACCTGCATTTCTGCCTGCTCTAGGGTGAGGACGGTTTCCCAGGTTTTAAAGGTGACATGGGCCTTAAAGGTGATCGGGTAAGCATTTACTCATATAGCTCACATGTTCTTAAAGAATTTAAGTGTTATAATTTTGACAGGATCACTGAAGTGAACAAATACTCTTAAACGAAAAATTATAAGCTAGTAGCTTAATTTTTTTTTCTATTTCCTGTGCATGCATAGATTTGAGACCCAGATGTGGTTCTTGTGAATCAGCAATAGCACAGTTATAAAGAATGGAATGTCAATATTGGATGTCCTTTTCACTAAGCTTCTTCCTAGGGAATCTTGTTTTCCAGATTCCAAGATTTCCAGCCTGAGGAAGGCTAATTTATCCAGGATAAAGATGTTTCAATTCCAACCTAACATCTTGCAAATCTCTGCCTAATTGTTTATTTAGCCTGATGAGCACTTCCTTTCACAGGGAGTGTTGTGGAGTTTCTAAAAAAACCTCACACAAAAGGCTCCTGACCTGTCTGTTGTCTGTATACATAGGTAACTGTGAAGATGGTATCCATATTAAGTACTGAGATACAGGCTTTTTTCTTTCTATGGACTTTCACATTGTCTTCACAAGAATTTAGGGAAGGAAAAATAAGAATTTGCAGTTTTCAAAGGCATTTCTTTTTAGGCAACGCAACTAGGCTCTTACACTTTTGAAAGTAATATTCAGTGACTAATTTATATGTATTTCCATTTATATCATGAACATAAGCAGTGGTATTTTCCTAATTGGAAACTGGATGGGGCTTTGAACCACCTGATCTAGTTGAAGAAGTCCCTGAGCATTTCAGGGAACTTGGACTAGAGGACCTTTAAAGGTCCCTTCCAACCCAAACCATTCTTTGATTCTAATCTCTATTTTCATTTACTGAAAACTTATTTTTCAAGTAATTGTGGGTAGTCTCTGGAATACATGCACAAAGGCAATTGCTCCATATTTATAAAGTGCTGTATTTTAGGGAGAAATTGGTCAGCCAGGTCCACGAGGAGAAGATGGCCCGGAAGGTCCAAAAGGTCGAGCAGGTCCATCTGGGGATCCAGGTGCTGCTGGTCCAGCTGGGGAAAAGGTCAGTAGCCAGATTTCAACATAAACATGTAATTTCCTCATAGTATAAATGGAGCCCATGATCTTCATCACTAAAAAAGCCCAAGCCTCCAAGATCTACAAAATCTTTAGCTAACTAACAGTAGTTATTAGGAGACACTACTATAGCAGACCACTGGGGATCAAATAAGAACAAGTATTGGGAGTCATTATTTTGTAAGTGTACAAAAAGACATTATAGTACTTCATGGGGACATAAGGCAGCTAAATTCTTACCCTAATTACATACATTACTTGCAAACTAAAGAAAATGCAATGCAGAGAAAAGAGTTGGACAGAAAGAAGGATAAAGGTGCTGCTGGAGGCTGGATTAATATTCACAGAAATATTACCACAAATTGTGACATGAAGATTGTTTTAAATAGAAAACATATCCCAAATAAAAATCCAAAATTGTGTTGGCATAAATGAAAGAGGCTGTTAAAAGGGAAGACCGAAAAAAAGGATGGTGACATGAACTACAGGTGAGAACAAGCACAAAGTTATCAATTTCCTTTATTCCCTTATTCCTATGACTTATTTAATGAAAGGGCAATACTATTCCATAGTAATGAGAATACCAGAGTAGTCTCTTATTCTCTATGTTCAGCTGATCTTATGATAAGAAAGCTCTCTTTCCGTAGTATGTCTAGGGCTGGATTTGCTTATTACAGGAAATGCTCAGTATGTTGCCAGAACAATGAAGAACATATATCAGAAAAGAGCTTATAGTCAAAAAACTATTGGTATCCACACTCAAAACCTAGGTAACTGGGCTTGATTTATCATAAAACTAGGGACAAAACCTTCACTGAATTTGGCAAGTTTGATGCACTGTCATGCTGCAAACCATTTCAATCATTTTAATGTGTGCAGCTTGTTTCAGGGTGGCACATAACTGGCAGAATTATAACTAAGTTCTAAAATGGAACAATTCTTCTTTAATAAAGTCTCAGCCAGACACATGTACTTAGATGAATATGATAATACATAGTATTTTTACTCATGTGCTGTATTTGTTACAAACAGAAATGTTTCTTTTGGCACATTTCCTTTTCCATGCAGATCTCTCTTTACTCTTTTTTGTTACATAAGGCAGAGTAATATATTATATTGTGTTATCGTATGTTTTCCATTGAGATCTCCAAAATGCAATAGTCTGGAACAGAGGTAAATAGGCAAATTCTTCCATCAAGTTCCCATCTTTTAGACTGAAATTGCTTTCCCTTGCCTTTGAAAGTAGCAAATCATCACTCATCCTCTAGAGGTCTGAAGACTCAATGGGCTAGGGTGCTATGTTTCATTTCTAGGATTGGAACTGTCAATGTTGATCAGACCGCTAACCCTGTTGTCTTTTATGAACCTAGCAAGTAATATTTGGTAATATTTGTTGACAAATCTGTTGCTAGTAAATAGTCACTGGGGTATGATTTATCATAGTTGCAAACAGTTTAGAACTATTCAAGAAAAAAATTATTCTTAAAATGCCTATTCATGAAAGATCTGTGGAAAACAAAGTAGCCATCATACAGTATAAATTAAAGAGGATTTCTTCTCACTTAAAACTCTTTTAACATGTTGATTTCTTAGAGAATATTAAGTTTAGTGACATCAGACCCACATCATTACACAGCACTTCATGGGGGGGGAAAAAAAGAAGACACTGAGGATTTAGCTTTGCGGAACACATTCCTTGGAGTGGGATTTTTGTTCAGGCTTGGGGAACTGAGCCCACTAGTAATTAATAGTAAAAAAGATAAATTGATTTAATTTAATATTATATTTCATAAAGTATCATCATTCTAAGTTGTGGACAAGATAAGTTCTATAGATGTTTGCTTAGAACCACTAAGGAGGCTAAAATAAGATCTAACACTATCCTCTAATTGCAGGGTAAGCTTGGTGTACCTGGATTGCCAGGATATCCAGGAAGACAAGGTCCAAAGGTGAGCTGTAAATGAGCTGTATATCTTGTGCTTTGACATTTGTCATAATGGCAGTTACTTTATTTGTGTGTTTGGAGAAGCAAGGTGTAGGCATCAAAGCAAGGGCATTTTTGTTCACATTTGCTTTCTTGACTATCAAGTTTTGAGGTAAAATCTTTAAAAACATTAGATTCCCCAAGGCAGGCTTTTTAAGGAGCACTCTCTTTTCTTAACTCTACTGCCTTCAAACCTTTGCCATCCTCTCATGACATATTTTTGTGCAAGCATCATACTGGCATGCATTAAACAATTTGAAAAAGGAAGAACTGCTGATATGCTTGAAAGAGAATGAGCACTATACTGACCACTAAATGGATGTTGATAGTGATGGGAATTTTCCATGTGGTACAAGCATCTTATTTCTGTCATTACTGTTGCTTTCATAGAATAAGCATTATTTCTTTGAAACTTATAATTTACAACTTTCATTATGTTTTCCTTTTGCTTCTATTAAGACAAACATGGCAAAGCCCAACTCCTAGTTGATTTATGTGCCCACATCTATCCTTCAGCTTTCTTTTATGTTTTGATTGCAATAGAAAACCGTCTAGGTGGCTTCTGGCTTAAGTGTAGGCTTCTATTTTTTAAAACATTTTTGTGAAGCATATTTTTAAAAGGTTCATCCTAACACAGCTTTAAGAAACAGGCATGCTAAATTAACTGCAAGCTGTTTCTTAACTGAAATGTCTGAGATTTCAGTCTCTCTTTGTTCTGCTTTAGAACTGTCTTTTGAAAAGTCTAAGATCAGAATTTTACATTGTTTGAGTCTAAGAACAAAAATGATGTAAGCCTTCAAACAGAAGTTGATTGATTCTTCTCCCAGCAGAATTGATCAAGAGTTTCATTACATTGAATTTTTATCACTTTTGAAAATAGTTCTCAAGCTGCATTCACTGTTTGTTCTTCTAATTTGTTGCTTAAACTTCCAAGAAACAGTAATGACAGCTACAATACATCAGCTGACTAGAGACTTGCCTGGAAATTCATTCACAGTCCAGTTCAAATTGACATAAGGGTGAGAGAAAAAAAGAAGCGGCAGAAAAACTTCTTAGCTGTGTAAAGCAAATAAGAAATCCTGTCCCAGTATTGTCAGGAAGGTTCTTCTTGTTACTCACTTGTTTTTCATTATTTTTCTTCTGAGAATTGTTCTTAGACTACTGATGTTGTCTGACGATTTTCACTGTATTTTTTTCTCCTGTCCAGTCCCTCTTGAGTAACACTGTTGCAAAAAGGACTGTATATAGAAGATATTTACAACCAAATCCTACCTAGTAATGCCAGGTCATTACAGCTTGTTTTTAACTCTGGCATTCTAATTATAAAGAACATGCTTGAGCTTCACCAAGTAGAATTTTCACAGTTCTATTCACATTTTTAGTATAACTGGTGAAGAAGAAAAAGAGGAAGAAAAAAAGGAAGGAAGAAAGAAAAGAAAATCTTATACTTTTTTTCCATCAGTGAATATCAGTCAGGGTTTCATTAAAATCAGTGTCAGTGAAGTTGTACTGCGCCTAAGTCGTTACTAGGTTATTGGAATGATTGTGTGAAACAAGATTCATTAAAGGAAAAAACATAAATATGAAAAAGAGAAAAAAGGAAGAAAATATTTGTTGATGTTTCATAGAAAAGCACCAAGAAATGTGTTTTCAGATTTTGTTACATGCATTTTATTTGCCACTAAAATACTAATAGCAAGCTGTGCAGATAGAGATGCATTATCACAGCAGGGAGTCTGGCCAGTTTTAGTGGCTGGCAAAACCAAACACTGCTTTGATTTTTCATCTCCAGTCACTTAAAAGTATATTTTATCAAGTCTAGCACTTCTTTGACCCCAAGTCCCTTATGACAAATTAACACCTTGGCAGGTAACAAGTCCGCTGTCCCTCTGGACCTGTATACCATAAAAAAAGTTCAAAGTAGACTGGGCAGTTAGCAGAAGGAAAGAGGCAAAAAAAGGAGAAGCAGGAATAATGCCTGGAAGCAGTTTCAAGTAATTTAATTTATTCATAAATTCTGCTTATGAGATAACAAAATTGCATGTATCAGTTAAATGAAACTGGCCAGTGGTCAGCTGACAGTCAGTAAAGCACCTGAAGTAATTTGCAAGTCAGTAAATTGAAAAGAGGACTACACTACTGTTCAGATGTGGTAACACCTTACAATTATTTTGAATGAAATTATTCCCTAAAAGCATTATTATGCTGTGAGGCAACAAGGCCTTGTTTGTTCACTATGATACAGTTATTTCTAGTGGGCTGTTACTTTATTGTCTAATAATAAATAATGTCCGTTCTGTACATTGATTTTTTTAATGCATTCTGGACTTGAGGCATTATGGTAAGTTAGTTTACAGCTATTCATCAGAGCTGTTGTACTTGCAAGTTTGATGTGTACAATGTATGTGGTTTGGGATTTGTGCTTTACATAAAAATTAAATGTTGGCTATGCTGCTGTTTTGCTATTGATATCTTCTGATAATTGCATTGATTTTTTTACCATAGGGCTCAACTGGTTTCCCAGGATTTCCGGGTGCCAATGGAGAGAAGGGTGCAAGGGTATGATAATTCATGTTTGCATGTCACTTAATTAACTTTTGGAACTCAGTGCTACTGGAAGTCACTGAAACCTGAGGGTACAAACTACTATCTGAAGAACTATAATAACAGACTTTTCATGCTTAAGATGAACCTCTACAGTTATGTAAAATGGGACATACTGAGGTACTAGTTCTCATTCTTTAAGGTATTAATCCAAAGATACAGGAACTCAGACACTTTCTCACTGTGTATGCTGCCATAATTATATATTTGAAAAAGAGAAAAGAAACCACCTTTGCTGAAGCATCTTTTTTGACAGTATTGCTCAGTGAGTTGGTAAGGACTATTTTCCTGTATCGTATGGATTGTCCTGCTACCATGCAGTTTACCCTCCAGGAAATTCAGCTTGTATTTCATAAGTATTCTGGCTCACTACAAGCTTTTTTATAGGCTGAGCTTCAAACATACAAAATATACCAGGCGAGATGAAGAACATGTACTATTACATATATTAAAACATAGATGTAAAATGACAGTTTGTGCTGCTTTGTTTATTTACTTGAAGCAGGTGAGGGAAAATCTGTTATGCATATTATTCAAACTATAAAAATGGAATATAGGTTAGAAAGAAGGTACATCGTGCTGTTGTCCCTAAAGCTCAGTTGAACACAGCAGAGCATGTTATTAGAAATATGATGAAATTAAGAGCATATATTGGAACTCATAGGTGATAGCAACAAAAAGTCAAACAATGTAAATACTGTTATTGTTCTTAATCCATTTTCATTTGTAGCACAAAAAATCAGAAACTCATGATGTTAAGATGAAATACATGAAATCCAGTTGCATTTGTGTTGCTTATGTATGGTTTAAATTCTTCTTGTATTGAGATAAAGCTAGGGACAGACACAAGCAATAAACCAATGTTCAGTTCATCCTGATTTGAAAAAATGAGATGCAGCTGCTAATAAAGTTATCAAATTGAAAACCCAAGCAAAATGATAACATCAAAGAGCAGATAAAATTGTGAAAATTTGATTATATTGATCTGTTACCAGGCCTTCATAAAGCTTTTGATTAAACTAGAGCACTAAACATGTAATTAATAACATCAAACTGCATGTATACTTAAGTGTTACACTGGTGATCAGTGAAGAAATAACTGCTGTTTTTTTAATGTGAACTATGTCTTAATCTTGCCTGAAGGGATATTATTGTGTTTCATCCTACCATGTGTATTGACACTGAAGGACACTAATTGTCCCTGAGAAGTTCACAATCTATGTGGTATTTTAAGAACTACTCCTAACTTTATTTTGCTAAGTGAACTAAAACCAATATTAAACAAACAAACAATCAGACAAGAAAACCCTCAAGAAAATACCCATGTGCATTAATTTGGTTTTCAATAAAAGCAAGCTTTATGCTAAAACATCTCTGCTGATTTTCTGTTGCTGTTGTGTTTACCTCGGAGGTTAGAAAGTACCAATCATCAAGTTCATTCTTCTACCTGAAGAATACTGTCTTGAATTTTAAGCTTCTTTGCATTAGATGCCCAGCAATACTGATGCAGAGCCTAAAGAAAGAAATCTGTTGAGTATGATTAGGAGATATATTGAAACAAAAAATTAAGGGCTAGTATTCTGGTAAATTCAGTATATCTGTGCAAGTGTGTAGAATCCTGGTAGATATTATAGTCCATATTGCTGTAATTTAAGAAAACAAAGCAAAACACAACACAAAAACAACAAGAACAACAGCAACAAAGAAAAAAACCCACAGAAAAATCCACAAAACAGAGGCTTGCCGTTGTAACCTGTAGTAACCTGTGGAGCTGTCCATGGGAACTTGGTCTTCAAGACTATTATTACATTGGAATGATTCCAAGTTCTTTATCCACCTTCACTGCTATTTTAATGTAGTATTCTACTGCCTGTGACAGAATCTGACTCTGAGGCAAATTTAGCACATTTAGCGACAAGTCCCCGTGAACTCAGAAAGATAATCAATTTTACCAAGAACTGTGATTCTGTATATTGAAATGAAAAGTAGATACTTAAAGATAAAATAACATTTAAACCTGCCTCCACTTTAGTAAAAGACTTTATTTCACAGATTCAGTGTCTGCCAAGTTGATTTCTGTGAACTTTTCTCTGCAGGGATTACATGGCAAACCAGGCCCCAGAGGACAGCGAGGACCAACAGTATGTACTTTTGCTCTGCAATTTAGAGGTTTTCCTCTATTAACTGCCTCCACTATACTGTGAAGAATTATTTCAATGTGACTATAGTGTCCGAATTGTCCTCAAGTGCATCTGTGCTAAATTGACAGGGTCCAAGAGGCTCAAGAGGTCCCAGAGGTCCCACTGGCAAACCAGGTCCAAAGGTAATTGTCAAGCACTGTGTAGATTGTCTACAAGCTGTTTCTCTAAAATGAAATACAGATCTAATCTTTGAACATATTGTCTTCCCTTTCTAGGGTACTTCAGGCAATGATGGTCCTCCTGGCCCACCAGGTGAAAGGGTATGTAAAAGCTATTTGTGTACCTGTTTTTCCCACTATGTAGGAGTGTGATTTGAAGGTGGGAGGGTTGTTTTATATTTAGTTGTCCATCTCATGTCTTTACCTTTCTTTTAGCAGAGTAACAAGAACTAACAACACCCCAATTCCAGTGATGCTTTTCAGAAAGTTACGGATAGGTTATGTGAATTTTCCTTGAAACTTCTTCCATTTGCAGCTCAGTTTTGTGCATATAGGACACAGAGAACACTTATTTTATCCTTGCACCTTGTATATATCCATGCAAATTACACTTGTCATTACCAGCTTATGCTCTTAAGAATGCCCCGCTTACTGCAACTTACTGCTTTCTTATTGAATTTACAAATCACTTAAGCTACCTCCAGAAACTTTTTTTGTTGAAGAAGCTGATTTGTTTTTTGTTCTGATCAGCTAAGAATTCCATTCAATTTACTTTATTGTGCTTGCCAAAAGAAAATTTTCTGCTTGCTATTATCTTACCAGTCAATACAGAAATCCAATATATAGTCAGACCATTACACAGCAGTATATAGAAAATCAATATTAATAAATCAAATTTGTAATAGCAGCACTTGAAGACCAACTCAGATAGTTTTAACAGACAAGCCCTCTGCCAAAGTATTTTTGAAACCTTAAGAAACTTCTCTTTTATAGTCATAGTTCAGTAAACTGCTGATTTTTTTTCATGTAGAGAATCTATAAATCCTTTCCCAATACCCATCTCCAAGTCTCAGTGATCTCCAGAAGTCTTACTCTTTAGGAGGGAGCTCCTTGTGCATTTTCCCCTGCTCCTCAATGTCACTTTGTTACATTATTTCCTTGCTGAAAACATGCACAGTTGGTCTAACAGTACTTACAACATTTACTAGAATGACTAAGCAAACTGAAGGAGGATAAAGGCCATAGTATCAGGACACATGATTTGATTGAATTGATTACTGGAAATAAGGACATCTATAAAATTAAGAGCATGGCATAGGAGTATTGTAGAAATCTCAAATGTTTAGTTTGTGTGTCTGCAGAAAGCGATTCAGGTTAATTTTGCTTGACTCATCCTTAGCAGTTGCAAGTGGAGTATTAATAAATGTCTGCCCTATATACAGATGTAAAGGAATGCACAAGCCTGCTGTCCAATGTCACATTTTTCTCCTTAAGAAAAGGATTGTTTTCCTTTTGACTGAAAACCATTAAAGCATATGCAAAAAAAAATAATACCAAATACACTGGAAACAAAAGCTTTAGCTTACTAAAAACCTTCCCTATGCTTTTTATGTATGTACGCAAGAGACTAATTAGTGGAGGAGGGCAGGGCTTCTTACACGAAGGAGGAGAAATAGGATAGAACAGAAGGAAAGTTGAAGACTAGAGGACTAAACTGTTGTCAATACCTATGGAAGGCAACAATCCAAGGGAGGCTGCAGTAAGAAGTTGAAACTATCTCTGTATGTAGCATAAGACAATGTACCAAGTGGAATGTGGACAGCAGGAATAAGTGGAAAATTTGGGCAAAACGGGAATGATGGGGCAAGTAAGAGAGAGACATAGGAGCAGGAAGCTGGGATTCAGGACAGGAGTGAGTTAACTAGGATGCTGGATGTAGAAAACTAGGCATAATCAAAGAAAGGCACTGTAGGTTGTTTTATACTGAGGAGGAATATCAAAGGCAGACTACCAGAAGGTGAACAGCAGAACCTTGTGAAGGAGGAATTTGCTGACAGCTAAGAGATTATGAGGAAGAGAACCTGAGGTGGGTCTGAAAACATTAAACAGATCAATCCATGATGAAGGCATCCCTGGAGAGATTAGAGCAGAGAAATGAAGAATCACAGAGCACCACACCTCATATCACTTGTGTAATATAAGTGTGAGGTATCTATTTGCTTCCCAATAAGGGTGAATGTCAGCTAAAAAGTAAAACTGTCATTTCTACTCTGCTGAGACTATTTCAGGTACCAGATATATAAATATTAAATAATCTGTCTGTGTAGTTATTGTTAAAATGAAATTTAATGACAAAAAAGAAAAAGTAATCTTGATAACATGCTGTTAGTATTCTACTGCTTTTTCTCACGCAATTCATCAGTGCAGTGGCTTGAAATCTGCAAACCATATTGTGAATAAAAAGCCCTCAAATATTCTTCTCATAAAAAGCCTCAAAATGTGAGGATCAAAGTACAGTGGGAATTTATGAGAAAGAAGGTAAGAGTAAAACTCACTAAGAGTAAAACTGAGTTGTGTTCTTATAACCCAGTTCCTGAGAGGGTCTAATTTCTTTTTTATACGTTGTACAGTAGCAAAGTCAATTTTAATAGTTCTCCTCTATAAAACTCCTCCATTTTTTTGAAACTTTATGTTCTACCTAGAGCAAATGAAGAGAAGTCACTCGTTCACAGAGACACCAGAATGAATTAAAACAAAAAAACCAACCAAAACTCTCATATGAAACACGTTTGGCTTATGGAGGTTTCAGAAACAACCTTACACCTGTTTTGGCAGAGAAAATAAAAATTACAGATAGTGCAGTAAGATCATGAAGATTTCTTCCTTTGCCTAGCACTTCCTAGTTAACTTAGATTTTGTATTACAGTATAATAAAGGTCTAGCCTGGAATCACTTAAGAGCAGATTTTCCCAGGCTGATCACAAGAGATGCTCTCCCACAGCTACATTTGCATATTGCTTTGCATACCGGAGGAAGCAGTCATGCTCCAGAAGTGAGCCTGGGATCTAATGAATGAGGCTTATGCAACTCCAAAACAATTGGTACTTTATCAGAGGAGCAAAAGGGTAGCATGATTTGGGAGATGTGGCCTCCTGTTTCAAGTCTTTTGCATCAAATCAACACTTCTAATATATTTTGACATCTGATGTCTCAGCAAAACCACATATCATATTCAAAGTAGAATAGAATAGTCTTGCACTACATGACTTGGACACATGTCTCTGCTGTGGGACTATGTAGAATAAATAAGGTTTTTCAGGTTGCTACTCTTTGATTTAGCACACTAAAAAGTAAACAGGAAAAGCTGTTTTAATAAGGTGACATAGTCCTTTTCAGCACATCAGCAATAAATTTTAAATCTGGCCTCAATTTTGTTTGGTAACAACTTCAACAACAGTTCTGTAAACTCATACTTTGTGTCAATGTCCATGTGTATGGATGTATCTGTATCAACTTGTACATATACATGCACAGTGCACTTAGATGATCATCTTAAATTTGTGAAACCATGCTACATGAAATTTTTTCTTTCCATATATTTGTGTATTTTCAAAACTATATAAATAAAATGTTAATGCACCATGGGGTTTTTTTCAGCTATTTCAACTGTTTTCATGATAGCAAGAATGTTATATTTAGTCTGTAGTAATTCTGGAAAGCTTATTCTGTTTGGAAGTTTGTAGTGTTGTACTGACTTGTAATATTGTTGGAGTGAAAGAACTGCCCAAGATGAATGTTGGGCTGAAAGTAAAAAAGATCACCAGACAATTAATTCCCAGGTTTTATACAACATGGAGGAAAACAATGTTTCTTTCTCACAGTTGATTCCTACTTTATTATGTACACTTTCAGGAGTCAAACATTTTATTTTAGTAGCTTTTCTTTTTTCTTACTGTATTCCTACACAGGCAGTATTGCTTTCAGGAAACCCCCTCCGGTGTCTGTGCATATGAATTGATGGAACCAATATTTATGACAGTGGAGCTGAGGCTTTATATTACCACCAGATATTGTCTACAGAGTTCATATATTTTATAGTTTTATAAAGCAACCTTTTCTATCCAGTGGCATGGCAGCTAGAGTAAAACTTTACTTGTTTGATTACCTTTATATTAGGGACCCCAAGGACCTCAGGGGCCTGTTGGATTCCCTGGACCAAAGGGACCTCCAGTAAGTATTTTTTAATTAAGTCCATGCAACAACTTGAATGTTATTTTTCATACAGTGTTTCAGAAGTAAATATTTGAAGATTTATTTAAGGGATGATTTATGTGTAGATTACAAATATGCTTTTTGACCTTTAATGCTAGTGTTCCAGTGCTTGACCACCCTCTGGGTGAAGAACCTTTTCCTAATATCTAACCTAAACCTCCCCTGATACAGCTTCATGCTATTTCCACAGGTCCAGTTGCTGGCTGCCAGAGAGAAAACTAGTCTAGAAAACACAAAGAGATGAGAGATTGTTACACCTAATTGCATGCATTTTTTCAGAATAAAGGATGGCTAAGAAGTGTTTTGTTTTATGTGTTTTACAATTTCAGGGGCCACCTGGAAAAGACGGCTTGCCTGGACACCCAGGACAGCGGGGTGAGACTGTAAGTAAATGTATTCTGTGGTAGTGATGTAAACCTCCAAAGGTTGTGATTGTGTGCCCAAAGCCAAATAGAGAAGAGGGGAAGAGGCTAGGACTAAGAGGTTATGTAACAGTAGATTTTTATTTTTTTTTTCTCTTTATGATTGGTAGGTTACCCATGAGAAAGATTTATTCTGTTTCCATGCTCCAAAAGTGAGATTATTCTTTGTTATGCCCATTTAGTAACATCACAGTGAGCTTAAGTAGACAACAGAAGTGAAAGAAATTAATACTCAGATCTCAATTTTAATAAATATTTCTTAGGCAATTACTCTGTACTTCTTTTCTTACTGAATGCCATGTAAGATCAAAAACATGATAAACAGTTGTTATTAATGATAAGTAGCTGGGAAACTCAAAAGCCAGAAACATTTGGAAAGTAGAATCAGAAATGATTCAACTTGTGAAAAAACCCACATCAATTTTGAAACTATACCTTACCTAAGTCCCCTAATAATCACAATCACAGAATCACAGAATGTTAGGAGTTGGAAGGGACCTTGAAAGATCATCTAGTCCAACCCCCTTGCCAGAGCAGGATTCCCTAGACCAGGTCACACAGAAGCAGGTCCAGACAGGTTTTGAATATCTCCATAGCAGGAGACTCCACAACCTCTCTGGGCAGTCTGTTCCAGTGCTCTGGCACCTGAGCTGGGAAATAATTTTTTCTTGTATACACACGGAACCTCCTATGCTGCAGCTTACAACCATTGCCCCTTGTCTTGTCACTGGGCTTCACTGAGAAGAGCCTGACCCCATCCTCCTGACATGCACCCTTCACATATTTAAAAGCATAGATGAATTTATTTTCCTCTTCTCCAAGCTAAAGAGACCCAGCTCCCTCAGCCTTTCCTCATAAGGAAGATGTTCCAGCCCCTTCATCATCTTTGTGGCTCTGTGCTGGACTCTTTCAAGCAGTTCCCTATCCTTCAACTGAGGGGCCCAGAACTGGACACAATATTCCAGATGTGGCCTCACTAGGAGGAGAACCTCTCTTGACCTACTAACCACACCCCTTCTAATACACCCCAGAATCCTGGCAGCAAAATAAAAAGAAAAATAAACATGTAACAGTTTTAATGGAATTATTTAAAAAAACAAACATCTCTACTTCTGTATTCTGAAAACCTTACTCATATTCCACTGAAATAAAATAGAATTTGTACTCGGGATTTTTCAGAGCTAGTGACAGCCATATATTAATTTAGAGAGAAATTTTCTCTGCATGTAGAATGTGTTTTGGGTTCCAGCTTCACTTCCACTGCTGAAATCTACTTCACTTCCACTGCTGAAAAGTGGGAGCACAGAGCTTGGGGTAACACATCATTCAAAAAAACTGTATTTTATTCTGCTAGTACTGTAGCATTGTAATGCTTTGCAATGAGAGTGGCTTTGTGTGTGTGAGAGAGAAGCATTATTGACTACTGCTTTGTTATTTTTCTTTGCAATAATGCAAAAACTAGTCTTGTGTACCATAAGAATGAATCTGAATCACTGTTTAGAATGCAGGAAGCTCAAAATTGTTCTTTAGTCTGATAAGAAAAAGCACAGTTACTATTTTCTCTTTATTCTTACATATTTGAACATGAGCCAGTAATGTGCCATTACGACAAAGAATATTAATAGTATCCTGGGCTGCCCAAAGGTGATCTTTCCTTTCTCTTCAGCCCTGGTGAAGCCAGGAGTATTGGGTCCCGTTTTGGGCTCCTCAAAATAAGAGAGAAATAAGTACTGGAGAGAAGCCAGCAAAGGACCACAAAGATGATAAAGGGGCTGGAGCATCTCTCCTGAGTCAAGACTGTTAGAACTGGAACTATTTAACCTAGAGAAGAGAAGGCCCAGGCTGAATCTTATTGAAGTTTATAAATACCTGAAAGGAGGGTGTAAAGAAGATGGGGCCAGGCTCTTGTCAGTGGTGCCCAGTGACAGGACCAGAGGCAGTGTTCATTATCTGAAGAACAGGAGTTTCCTGCTGAGCATCAGAAAGACTCTTTCACTGTGAGGTTGAACAAGTACTGGAAGAGATTATACAGAGAGGTTGCAGTCTTCTTACTTTGAGATATTCAAAAGCCATATGGACATATTCCTGGGCAACCAGCTCTCAGTGACCCTGCATGAGCCAGGGCAGTTGGACCAAATGATCTCTAGAGGTCCCTGCCAAACTCAACCATTCTATGATTTCTTGGTTTCGCTCATGATTAGAAATGAAAGATGCAAAATACAATGAAACTATGGACTGTGTGATGTTTGGACCAGGGCTCTCTGGGTTCAATCAGTAATGTGATTCTCTTAATTTTGTATCTCATTTGGGTACAGTAGGGTTGGACTGATATAAAACTTGAGTAATTTAGGAGCAAATGCAGCTTCTCATTAGCATTGTTTTCTGCCCTGTGTACATGTATACTTAGGTCAGAATTATTTTTAAAATATTTTTTCCCCATGGGTTCTCCTAGAAAAACAAATCTTTTCAAAGCAGAAAGTAGACTTGTTGACTTTTTTTTCAATAAACATTTCCGTTTCGGATTTTTAAAAAATGTTTAAAGCAGAAAACTCCCTTTACACTCACTGGTAAATCAGGGTCTTAAGGATTCTGTTTCTTACTTAGGCATATATCTCATTAAAGTTCAGTGGTGCATGTGGGCATTACAACAATTAAGGAGTTAGGCTAAGAGACATACTCAAGCTTAACAAATTAGAAAGCTGGATTCCCAGATTGGACTCTGCAGCTTGCTTATGGAATAATAAGAATATGTTGACAGCAACTGAGGTAAGTATTAGTGGAGAAAAGGCTACAGCTTTTTCCATAAAGTAAGCCATATACACTTTGAAGAACTGCCATTGTTTGCTGAAATTCTAGACATAAGAACATTAATATCATGATAAATAATTTAGAATATAAATGTAGGAATAAGCTAGATACTGCAAACCTGTAAAAAAAATGGAGGCTGATTATACACTTAAAAACATGTATGAGACATTAGTGTACATTTTTTAATACTAAATATTTGAGAGGAACCCATAGGGTGTTCTTGAGCATTTGCTGCTGAAATCCCTTTTTATCATTACCTTCTGTACAAATCTGAATCTGTAGGAATAGATAAGCTGGTGACATTAAAGAGCATACCGGTAAAACCATCATTGGCATCAAGGATCATTGAACATACTGCAAAGTATCAATGCATTCTGCAAGCCTTGAAATGGCAGGGCTTCTTAGGATACTTTCAGGAAATGCCTAATATTCACAATTCCTTTGTCTTTCCTTACCATAGGCTTCAGAAGAAGCTTTGACTGTATAAAGGAAGGGACACATGAATTTTTCCATCTGTAGCAGGTTTAATTTTCAGTCATTAGAGCAAAGGGGTACTTATGTATTTGGTTTTAATCTGGATCATTTCAGAGGCCTGAGAGTTCCTAAACAGTTATGGGCCAAACTGAACCATAATACCATCTGTCTGGCAGCAAGAAGAGAATCAGATTGAGGAAGGTAAAAAAAAGCTTAAACTGGATCTGATGGAATGGGCCAAGTGTCAGTGAGACTGTGCCCAGAGGAATGCTGAGCAGGACCCAACAATTATAAGAAATATGGGTCAGATAACACCTTTGCTTTTACACAGGTTAGCAGAGTAGGAGGCAGATATAGACTGTTAGGCAGGGGATACTATGTGGAACCCTAGATGTATTACAGCAGAGAATGCACTCTCCTGACTTTAGGCAGCAACACACTTCCAATGTTTGAAAGAAATGATTTAGTGTACTTCAAAGATACATTAAATAGTGCTGTTGTCAAGTGAAGGTTGTCATTTAGCTTATTGACTAACTTTGGATGGAAATCTGGAGCCACTGATTAGAAAATGAAAATTCTGAAGAATTGTCCCCAAAACATTTCCTTTCTCTCCTCTGCTTCCCAGTTTTTTGTCATCATACCAATTTCTTATTAACTTCATTCTTTTTGTGGCATGCATGCTGCCTTTTTTTATCATGTCCATATAACCATCTTCCCTGCATCTCTGTTTCTTTTAATTTTCTTTCTGTCTCCTTTGTCTTTAATACCCATCTAACTTAATCCACCATTTGTGCCTTTCTTTAAAAAGTGTTTGTATGTCTGGATTTATGATTCATAATGTATATATATATGGAAATGTATTTTCAGCTGTCTTTTAGTTACATCACTTATGCATTCAGATTCACCTAATCAAGTTCACCTAGAGAGATCTGTGAAGTTGACTAGAACTTTTACCACTGTACCGCCTCAGAGAGATTTGAACTGGTAGAGATAGGAAAGATTAATCAGTGTTTCACTTCTAAGCATACCCAGGAAAGAAGAATTTCTCATTTTTTATTTCACGAAGAGAAGGAATGTGTGACATAGATTTTCTCTTTTTCCTTGTTAGCACCAATATGAATTTTGCTGTTCTATTATGTTCTCCTAGTTAATATTATTCTATAATTATTCACAGGGTTTTCAAGGAAAAACTGGTCCTCCTGGTCCTGGTGGTGTTGTTGGCCCTCAGGTACATCATTTAATTTCATGGTTAACTTCATAAGACCAATATTTAAAGGTTATATTATGGCTAAGGTAGTTGCTTTTGTTGTATTAAAAGGAACATTCTGATGGTTATATTAACTTTTGTAAGTCATTATGCATATCAGTTTTAGAAAGCTGCACTTAGTAATCATCAGTGCTTCCACAAAATATGCAAATGTTGGAGGTACTTTTCCACTTCCTTTTGTGTGTTTTCTTCATGTCATTATGTTACAGAAGTCAAGAAGGCAGAGTTCTCTGCCATGAAATAGTTAAGAAAAAATAATACAACATGTGATTTTGTTGTCAGAGGCTGAATTTTAGTCACTTTTAGATTGTGGAGAGATTCACTATCAAAATTTCATTTGATCTTATCTCACATATTTGCAGTAAAATCAAGCATATGGATTTCATAAACTTTTCTAGGTAATTCCCTCACTGAAAATTACTGCTAGTAAATCTGAAGAGGTATCTTTCAATTCTCCTACCTTCCAATTCATATTATTCAGAAAAACAAAAGCACAGACAGTGTTTCAAGACAAGCATAGTACATGGATTTTCATCCTGTGTCCTTTTTTGTAACATCCTTCCATATGTGGCTCCACAGTGTGTTTTAAAGCATCATTGCTTAAGGAGTGTCAAGGGTCAGGGCTGGGCCAACCACCAGCCCAGTGACAGACTTCCTCTATTACCCCCTCTTAACCCTCCCCACAGGAAGGGAAAGAGAATAAGAGAGAGAGGGACAGACAGACAGACAGACTTGTGGATTGGAAAACTGAAGCTACTTTAATAATAATAATGATAAAATGAAATAAATACAAATATGTACCGACACAATACTGAACCCAAACCTCCCTTGATGGTAACTACGTCACCATCACCACTGATACTGCAGCAGAAGGCCTCACCAGCACATGGGAGCCGGGCTCAGGGGCTGGATCCTGGTACTAGATGCAGGAATTTACGGATTAGGATTGAGGGCAGAACAGACAGAGTTCATCTCAGAGGGCAGTCATTGAAGAAGAGCAAAAGGAGAAGGGGAAAGAAGTAGGAACAGACCCTCAGTTTTATGTTGAATATGACATGTGCAGAATTGAATACTTGGTCAGTTTAGGGTTAGCTGTCCTATCCTCTCTTCCTTGTAGATACAGCTTTTACTCTGCACCCCCCAACGTGAGACACAAGATTGAGCAGTGACCTTGCTTTGCATACCAATCCCTGGTAGTAAATCTAGACATTAGGCCTTATCACTGCTAAAAGCAAGCAGCGTCTGTAAAAAAGTTGTTAGTCTCAGAAAGTGCAGTTTCTCAGAGGAGCTTTAACTGAAAAGTAAAATCACTGAACAAAATTAGTTCTGTTCTAAGCCAAACCAAGAAAAGGAGCAAGGTCAGGATTTCACTCTCTGGAAGCTATACAGATGTGTCTGCATGCAGAATGCAATGCAAGTTCTATTTTATAGGACAGAGATATTTTGTAAGTCAGCTTCTCCTGGAGAGAAAGTGAGGAAAATATGCTAAACAATGGTAGTGCCTTTTTGTAATGGATACTGGTAACAGCTGGATATTAAGAATCTGCTCTTCCCCACCCAGACTCCACAGAACATTAAATACCTTGAGGTGACTGAAGTTTTACTTTTGTGCTTAGGGTCCTACTGGTGAGACTGGCCCAATTGGTGAAAGAGGTCATCCAGGTCCTCCTGGTCCACCGGGTGAACAAGGGCTCCCAGGTGCTGCAGGAAAAGAAGGTGCTAAGGTATGATGCAGTTTTGGGGAACAACTTGGAAGTGACAGATAAACTACTGGCAGTCTTACAATTCAAATCATCATGAAGAATGCGCAGAATAAAATCAAGATTGGCATGTTCCAGCCAGGAGGATTTTGAAGACTGGAAGGTTCCATTTTCAGAGCTATGTCTGCTTCCATTTAAATAACAAGAATTCCTTTGAGACAATTACTATTTTTGTAATGAAAGAAAAAGAAAATAAAAACCAGCTTACATTTACCACACATTCACTAAGGAAATATGTAGTTGTGACACATTCACACTAAGGTGGAAAATTGTGCATTGGCATTTAGTAGGATGCATAAACCAGAACAAGGATTCTGTCTTGTGCTGGCTACAAGGCAGAATTTCACTGACCAAATTTAACTCTTTGCTTATTTTTTGGCCATCATTGGGGCACAGGAAAAATATTGCTTATCATTCTATTCAATCTTGCCTTTTCAATGGGCATTCTAAATCTTTAATGAATATATCTTTAAAAATATTTTTACAGCTTACAGTGTTTTTCACTACTTATGTTCTATAACTAATACTGTATTTTGTCAAAACTTGTTATAAATTTAACCATATTGATAGACTATTTTACCGAAAATCTTCAAAGAATTATTAGGTGAATGAGGGAAATCAATCTTTTTTGTCATTACTATAACTTGATCTGGTATTTCATTTTTATCATTCATTTATTGACTAAGCTTTTTAAACTTTTTTTTTTTTTTTTAAAATCACAATTTAATGTGTTTCCAAGGGTGACCCAGGCCCTCAAGGCATTCCTGGGAAAGATGGACCAGCAGGTCTTCGTGGTTTTCCTGGAGAGAGAGGCCTTCCAGGTGCTCAGGTATGATAAAAGCACTAGAACAATTGAAGTATTTCTAAATACAAGAAACAATGATCTCATTCTTTTATTTTATGTAACTTTCTACCATGCTTAAAAATTAATGCAATAGGAGAACAGACATCAAGCATCCAACATTGTTAAATATCATTTGCTATATAAGCATAAAGGAATTTATTCAGTTTTCTGTCTTTTGATTTTTACATTCTTCCTATTACATGTGTTGCATAAGTAACTTGAACTTTACAGTGTTAGAGATAAGTTGTGTTTTGTTTGTTTGTTTTCATTTTTTAGGGTCCATCTGGTCTGAAAGGAGGGGAAGGCCCCCAAGGCCCACCTGGCCCAGTGGTAAGTAAACAACAATAATTTTATGGAAATATAAAGAGCATTACATAGTAACCTTTTGTCTTTACATGCTGTGATGTTTTCACAATGGAGTCTTTAAAACAGCAGACAGATGTATGTCATTCAAAGTGATCAATAATAATTTTCTAGTTATCCATGCTAGTAAACATTCAAGGAGGGTGAAGGTTGTGAATAGCTGAAGCCTTCTGCTATCAGTAAGTATAAGATTTAGTTGCTGTTCAATACTTGCCACTTACACAAGTTATTGTTGAGAAAAAAGAGATTTTCCGTAGTGGAAAATCTACAGCTAGTGGATTGTAGACTCATGCTGTTGTGGTGTGTTGACCTTGGCTGGTCACCAGGTGCCCTTTCACTCTCCCTCCTCAACTGGACAGGAGAAGAAGAAAATATGACAAAAGGCTCATGAGTTGAGGTAAGGACAGGGAGAGATCACTCACCGGTTATCATGGGCAAACCAGATTTGACTTGTGCAATTTAATTTAATTTATTGCCAATTGAATCAGAGTAGGGTAATGAGAAATAATAATAATTAAAAAATCTTAAAACACCTTCCCTCAACCCCTCCCTTCTTCCCAGGCTCAACTTTATTCCTGAATTCTCTACCTCCTCCTTGCAAGAGTATGTATTTGCATACTTTTTGTGTTGTAGGTGGTTTTTTTCTTTATGGTTACGATAGAAAAGCAGCACTATGTACTCATTCTTCAAAAACAGAACATTATTCTCCCTAGAGAAGTGACTATACTTTTTCTACATGATCTTGTGCTCAGCAGTTGTTTACATTTATAGTTTTGTTTTATGTTTGGACTTCTATTTATGCCTCTGCTGCTTCTTTCACTTCAGTTTCTGGTAGTTATCCACTGAAAGGTATTTGAAGTAGAATGTGCTTAAAGTTACCTATTCTGTGTTGTCATTTTCAATGCAAGAAAGTTCTACAAGGATGTACCGGTATTCAAAATGTGGTACAGTTATTAACAAATTTTGAATTGTGTAGATTTTGACAGTCATCTTGTCACCTTATTTCTTTCATTCAGTGCAATTGAACTAAAAAAAAAATCAGCACAGCTATTCCTGTTAGACAAAAAAGTGATGCAGTAGCTAAAATTCTGTGTATTCCTGCATTATTGGAAAAGACCTGCTGTAGCACACTTTAAGCTTTACTTCTTGATTTCTTAACACTTAGTACTTGAATTCTTAAAACTAATTCTTGAATTTGTAATTCCTTTAAGCTTCTATTCTTTAAATCAAGAACTTGCATTTGTGATTTACAGCTCTTCTTAACCCTGCAGTATATATACGTTCTCAAAAGACATCAAAGCAAGGCAGCTCAGAAGGAAACCAAACGGAAGCTAGTAGAGAGGGTCAAAAGTGATACCGTCACACCCTGTCTGAAGAATCTGAACTGTTAGAAGAAAAGATGAATCAAAATCAACAGAATAGACCAGAATAGTCTCTTCTGTCTAAAGGTCATATCTTGATTTCTTTGTTAAAGGAGACGCTAAGGCTGGACTGACCTCTCAAGCAGATAGCTAGTTGAGGTGCAGTGAACCAGAACTCTTCAAAGCATGCACAAAACAGACAGTGCAAGCCTACCTGACATTTAATACACCCCACTTTCCCAGAAAAGATGCCCACACAGTAGCTATGCCATTAGTATTGAAGTTTCTCATAAATGCTTCACATAAGGTTGTTTAGTGATGGCTGTCCATAATCTGAAATCCATGTGTTTGATCTTAAATTCAAATGCTAAATTGGAAATACCAGGAGTGCTTCTAATAGCTGCCAAAGAATGGGAGTTCAGTGCCAGACTCGAATTATCATGAAGTATAGCTCAGAAATACATGGAGCATGGGTCTCATGAGCACAGCGCCAACTGCTTCTTCACTTTATAAATCCATTCCTGTTGGAACCACACTTCCTGTTTAGGTAACCATAGTCACAGAAAGAATCTCTTAGGAAGCTCAGAAGTTTTTGCATATTGTTTTTCCAGTCTTTGAGAAATAGATGTAGTGGTAGCAGGAATTGTGAACAGTGTGGAAAGAAAGTTTGTAGGATAAACATTTTTTTTAGAAAACACTTTGAGTTCACTGTAGCACAAGCAGGCCACTTGAGGTACAAAGCTGCCCTGAGAGTATTCCAGAAGTCCTCAGTTGGATTTCTTCTTTTTATTTCATCTTTAATTACTACCTTGTTATCTTTATTGTGAAAGTGGTTTTCAGTGAAAAAAGATGTATGGGTGGTCTTAATACTGTGTTTCTGTGCATCTGCAAGGACCACAAATAATCCACAATACCTTGCTTTTATTTTTTTTCACAGTGACTCATAGCAGACCATGAGCATCAAATAATCCTAAAATATTTTCCCATCTATTTTTAGCCAACAGGGAGTACACAGAGAAGTGTAATTATAATAAAGTCTTCATTTGCTATTTGTAATAGCAAGAGAATTCATGCTGCTGGATGATTTTCCTCCAGTTCCCTGCCAATTGATTCTAACTAGTATATATAGTCAATTATAAGCTTTATTTGGCTAGTGCATGCATCTGCAGGCATACTAAAGAAATGAGCACTCCAAATACTATGCATGACAATTACTGTGCTTAGAGAGATTTGAACAAAAGAAAGAGATTCATGAATGCACTCCAGAGCAAGGGGGTTTGCTGGGTTTTTTGTTGGGGTGTGTGTGGATTGTTTTGTTTGGTTTTGATTTGTTTGTTGTTGTGGGGGTTTTTTAATAGTTCTTTTTTATCTGCTATGTTTGTTTTCTGTTTTTCTTCCCTTCTCATACTACTGTGTGGAATGCTGAATGATGATGAGAGAAAGCTCTTTGGAATGTCAAGCACTCATTTTTCATTAGCTCCTTTAAGCATAGAAAGCCCAAACTGGATGCAGAATAAGGCAGCTGTAGGCTACCCAGTTATCAGTACTGAGCCATCTAGAGCTATCTTTCTCTGGTAACATTTTTCAGTCAGGGGATCTTCAGTTGTTGAGCATTTTGTTAACCATCACTAAAAAGTGTTGTTACTACTATGTAATGTATACAATAGCTATAATTAAATATCTCTTCACAGAAAGTGAGGTATAAAGGTTACTAATGACTTTACATCCTGAATAAGAGAAATTCAAGACAAAGCATGACACTTCCATTCTGTAGAAAAGTTTAAAACCTCCACAAATTAATAAAAAGATTCCAGGCTGTCAGTAACAGTGCAAGGCCACAGGTTAACATAGAGTTCAGTGAGATAAGGGGATTGTTACATAGAGGGACAGAGAGACTAAAAAAGTATAATAAACAGAGAAAGAGAGAACAGACTTAAGAAGCTGCCTAAAGTGCTTTTCTGACTTGTGACTGTAATTTAATGTGTTCTGCTTTAATCAGAGGCCATTCTCACAGGGAAACAAGAGGATCCTTGAAAACAGAAGGTGTACTGCCGGTTCATAACTCCTGGAAATTTAAGTAGCAAATAAAAACAGAGCAAAGATAAACATGAAAAGTTGGCCGAGTAAACAGAGCTAGTAGAAATTACGCTTACTGTTAGTGTCTACTGACTGATAGAAAGATCGGAGTTATTTGGATTTTTTTTCCCTCTGTATTCTTGCATCCTACTGATGAGATGACCTAAAATTGTTTACTTTATGTGAGCTGACAAGATCAAAGACCATGGTAGTATGGTTGCAGGGTAGTGATTTTTTTCTTGTTGAATTCACTGAAGGCTAGAATAACAGAAATAGGACTGAAGAGTATGCATCCACTCAGACTTAAAAAACCAAACCAAAAACGAACAAACAAATCCCAACACCTGGAAGGATGAAATCATCTATGATTCCTGCACAAATACGTTTTTTCCAACACTCATCCAAAATTAGATATTACTGAGATAATTTGCAAAAATATTTGGAGCACCCATTCAGCATTCTCTTCTGTCACAGCTATCTGGAGGGAAAAGGACCTTATGGAATTACTACCAGTTTATGCTAATGGAGTCACAGAGCCATCTGTATTCTCAGGAAGTGCAATAAATAAGACAGGAAACAATTAGTCCACCCTAGGTACCTCTTAAGTTTTAGAGCACTGCAGATTTTTACATACATAGTCATTTTCTCCATTTTGTCTAGTTAGCTCAATCCAGTAGAAACCATGAAGGCACAGCTCAAATTGTGAAAGCTTATGGAGCTTGGCTCTGTGACAGATTAACATATTTAAAATAAAAGTTGGCTATTTATGGAACAGCCATAAACCCCTTCAAAAGAACTGTCAGAGAAGGCAGAAACTGATTTTTTGCCTATGGATGCTTTGGTAGTTTCAGATAGAAAACCCCCCAATTTATTTAGATAATTAAAGAAATACAGTAATGAAAATTATATTATGGTAGACTAAAATTCATTCCTCTCTGCTATTACTCTTTTTTAAAAATACATTCTAGAATACCCAATACCAGTGTTTTTTCCACATACAGCACCTGTTTTCATCCTTTAATTTGCAGTATTTTTTTTCACGGGTGAAATGAAATGCAGAAACATACTGATCAGCACAGCAATGTACAGCACAAGACTTGACTAAAAATGTGGGTTGTGGTGTGGGTTAGTTCTGTATTTTTAATATGGTGAATATTCTTTCATCAAAGTAGTAAGTTAATGTATTTTGGAAGCACAGAGGTGGAAAAAATTCTTGAAAACAGGCTGAAACACACTCATAATGCATAAGTACAGGAAGGCATATTTATGAAAATAAGTAAAATTTATATGGAGTAAGAAATAGTGAGTATGAACTTCAGCTTAGTTCTTTCAGCCTTTTTATTTACTTGCACACATGCTAAATATTTACCCTTCTACCAGCTGGAATTTCACTGAATAACAAGCATCTTCTCTGTTGACCTGGGTCATGAAAACCACCAACAGTTATCAGGGTATATCAGAATTCTCTTATACTTTTTTTATCTCCTTCCCAGGGTTCACCAGGAGAACGTGGAGCAGCAGGCACTGCTGGCCCAATTGGTCTACCAGGTCGTCCTGGACCTCAGGGTCCTCCAGGTCCCGCAGGGGAGAAGGGTGCTCCTGTAAGTAATCACAGGGTCACATAACTATCACAGCAAGACTTTTAATTCCAGAAAAGTCACTTTTTCCCACTGTAGTATTTACCTTTTAAACGTAACCTCAGAATACCTGCCTGACTCCTTTTATATTTACAACTAAGCAAATAGTAAAACATTAATTGTCATATCCTGTAACACACAGGAAGGGTTAAACCCATTGTTATCACAACAGGGAGTGAAATAAATAATAAGTTTGTCACATCAGTCTTTCATTAAGACTTTGTACCCAGCCACTCTGTGTTAGAATACACATGTATTTGTTATAGGCTTCCATTTTTACTTAGTTTAATTTCCTGATACATTGTCTTCCCTTTGTAGTTTCCTTTCTGTTGTTTTTTTCGGTTGGTTGATTTTTGGTTGGTTGGTTTGGTTTGTTTACTTGGGGTTTTTTAAATGTTCTATTGGTAATGTGACTCCTTGTACTGACATCTTCATCAGTCTCCTGTGATAATATGAATCACTTCCTTGTCTTTAAAACCAGGGTGAAAAGGGTCCTCAAGGTCCAGCTGGACGTGACGGAGTACAGGGTCCTGTAGGACTTCCTGGTCCTGCTGGTCCTAGTGGTTCTCCCGGAGAAGATGGTGACAAGGTGAATCATTATAATTGGTATTAATGCATCTGTGAGAAGATCTGTCAGTAAGGTTTTCTGATTGTAGTTTTCCTCACAATAAATACCACAATGAAGCAACTCTTACCTCTGCGTCCTCCAGACTCCCTCCACCCCCTCCAAAAAAACTAAAATACCCTTCTATAATCAGACATCTGAGGAATGCCATGGGACATTGGGATTTGTGGTCAAGAGCTAGGAGATTAACGTTTATCCTGGCAAAGAAATAAGGATGAAAGTGGTCAAAAGAAAATAAGGCAGATGATGTCAAAATAGACTTTTGCCTGTTTTAGAAACTTGTTTTGCTGAATGAGTAACATAAAATGTTCTCAGTAATGTATAGTTATTTGGAACCACTATTGATAGTTTGAAATAATATGTTTGCAGCAGAGATACTCTGTTGACTTGTAGCAGAATTTAGGACACAGCACCTTTCAAGACGATCTTGCATGTTCGCTTGATCCAGCACTGTTCTGTTAGTTAGCATAGGGTAAAGGTAAAGACTTGAAGGTTCATTTTTATGATGCATGAGTGTTTTTTATTCCATTGAGAATATTTTTTGTAATTTAATTTGTCTTTTATTATTGTATAAAGAAAACTCTCTGACATGGTTTGCTGTTGATTTGAGTAATTTTGAAGTTTTGAAATATTGTACACTACAGTGAGATGCAGTTGTTCAGTGACATACAGTTAGATGAGTCTGTAAACCAGGGTGCTTTCTTTATAAACTCATATTGAAGGTGACAGTGGGAATGCAAGTTCCATCATTTAGAGCTCAGTTCAAAGCAGGTCTTGTTGCCCTTTACAGTATAGCAATCAATATCTGGATTAATATGACATAATATTGATTGATACAGAATTGCCCCTGTTAGGCCTTCACACTTGAAGAAGCAGCATAAGACACAGAATAATCATATCAAAGGGAACATTTAAATATGCTGTGATACTGACTTCAGCTAAGTGTGAAGGAGACAATTTTAAACAAGATGTTTAACTTTTAATTTTCACTTACAGGGTGAAATTGGTGAACCAGGTCAGAAAGGTAGTAAAGGCGACAAGGGAGAAAACGTGAGTAGCAAATCCTTCGTCCATTATGTTCTTCATAAATAAAAAGTATTCATGCATGAAGTATGCAGGTAGCCTTGCTACATCAATGAACAGAAACAAAGACATTCAAAAACATTTCTTCAAAGTACTGTTGGGTTTTAATGCAGCACTAGAAGTTTGTACTTACAAAGCCATGCATATGTTTAATATTTCTCATAGTACTCGAGCTTAGAGAATCACTTAAAAATAGGTAGGTAAACAGCATTCTTAAGCATCTTTCCTATATCACTTAATTCATCCATTCTACCTTTGAACTGGGAGAGACCAAGAATATAGATACATTACCTTACTGTTTAAGTTAACTTCACTGACTGGATTGTGTGAACGTACCCAGCTATAGCTTCTTACCCATAATGCTGATGAATATGAAGACTCAGCAGAGAAATCTACTAGTTTTAAAATTTTTAAATAGAATCTAACTCTTGGAAAGCACACTTAAGTGATTGCAACATTTCAGACCTGTGAAGACCTCAGATAAAATGGCTTATATGGTTTTTCAAATACTATCAGTAGGCCTATTAGTGAATCAGGCTTCTACTGATTTAGTTTGAATTGGTTTTGTCTTCAAAATTTCTGTGATTTCTAAAGTGCACTTCCTCTTTTGATTGAGGCCAGAAATATAAAAAGTTTTTCGCACTCTAAAATTTGAAGCTAGAAAGAATAAAGCTAGGTGGGTTTTTTTGTTTGATTTTGGTTTCTTTCCAAAAAATTCAGAAAAGGTTTGCTTTCACTACAGTTAAATTTCAAGATAAATTGGCATTTTATTTGAATAATTTTCCTTGAGAAAAGATGAAGAAGTAACTGCAGAAAGGTTTTTTTTATTATTATTATTATATTTCATCGGTGTTCACAGTTAGCAAAGCTCAAAACTCCACATAGGGATATTCATAACTAAGGATTTTTCCTGTCTTGAAAACACTGTGTGCATATTATAATTAACAACTTACAGAGCATCATAAAAGTAGATTGCTTCTGAAAATGACACCAGATTTATGGCTTATACATTATCAGATGAAGTTTTATAGGAGGATACATATAAATTTAAGCAAATCAGTTTTATGATAATTTTATAGACAAAAATGTGGCAACAAAATGTGCAAAAAATGACAATTTTGTTTTTAAAGATAAGCATGTACTTTTCAGTTATTTATGTAAGAAAGATTTCTGCAGTTTCCAGTATAAGAAACAGATATTTTTCACAATCTCATTTTATTAGATCAAATCACAAGTGCCATAATAAACCTATAAATACAAGGAAGGTAATATTATACATATGGATGAGAAAGCACTTCTACTATAAACCTCAGTTTTCCAAGAAAAATACATGTAACTAAGTTGTAAACAAACTAAACAGACTAAAATCACTCCTGCTTAATCTGAGCTGACTGCTTTGGTTAACTTGGTAAAATTAATGTATCAAATTAAAACATTTTTAAGTCAGTTTTAAATCTATGGACTTGTTCTCAGTTAACTGAAAATCGATCTTAATCTGTTTGCTGTTGTACTTACAAACCAGCTGTGGGATACATAGACATATTATGCAGCTCCTCTTTGTCCACCTAGAGGGGTTCATAACAATACAGGCCCTGTGTACTCAGAAAAATTGGGCATTTAAGAAAAGGGCAGAGGAAGCATATGAAGCAGGTCACGGTCCACTTCAACTTCAGGCTTTGTGTGTGATCACATGCATATCCTTCTCTTTTCCCCTTTGACATGCCTCTTCAGTAGAGATGCTTCTGCATCAGAGAAGTTCAGAAAAAAATACATGCAGCACTTTTCTGTTTCAGATCATTTTAGCATAACTAGTTATGCTGAGCATTAGACTTCGACTACAGTTCCCATTGTGAGTACTATTTGGGCATGTTCCAGCAGACCTGCTTTACAAATAAAGTGTCTGCAGCATAATCATTTGAGGATGTATCCTGTACTCTCAGTCTGAAGGTTTAGGCATTTGGGAATATAGTATGTTTTCCTTAAAATACAGGATTCAGTGTGAATGTTATCCCATTTGAAGTCGTGTATTGAATCCTATGTGCCCTCAATTGCAGTCACTCAACTCCGACAATATCAAAATGTGTCTATTTTAAATCTGTTTTCCTCTCAGCATGCTGACAGATGTTTGTTGGGGCAGGGTGGAAAAGCTTTGTTAGTCATCTCTGAAAGATTCTAAAGAGGAAGTAAGTACCTAGATCTAAAATCACAGGACATAAATTATTCGCTATACCTAGACACCCACAAAAGCCTTGATGGGCATTTAGAGCCTAATCACAGCAACAACCCTGAGCAAAGAAAAAAGTGATCCCTCTTTTCTGTTTAAGAAGAGCTGGAAACATCTTTAATTCCCTCTTGAAACTAGCAAGGATTTACATTTGGGGGTTTAACCATACTGTGCCTAACAAAAACCACTATGTAGCCACATCCTAGCTAGAAACAGCACAGTTTTATTGCTGATGTACATCCTCTCTTGAGCTTCAAAACCTCCACGGCTGTTACAGGTGCCTGGTAGAAGCATCCTGCAGAGTGTAAGGTGACCTGTTGCAATATGACTTTTCTAAACAATTTATGGATACTAATTCTGTTTCTCATTTTAACTCTCCCAGTCAATAGGAGCATTCCTAGCACTCCTTTCATTTAGATATGTCATCATAGAGCTTAAAAGCTTGGCTTCGTGTATTGCCATCAGGTATGTGACAACCTGAAAATTACAAAAGAGAAGAAATACATAGCTTGATACTTCAAACTCCTTAGAAAATAAAATATTCTAAAATATACATAGACCCCAAGGAAAGAAATAGAGTATAAGACTTAAGAAGTCCCTTTTCCTAATATCCCTATAAAAGGCAGAATAATCTAATTTTAGCCCTAGTAAGGTCTTGCAATCCAAGCATTATTCTGTGCTAAATTAGAAATCCCAGCCTAGAAACTGCAGAAAACTTCCTTGCCATCTGAAATAGCAGACTACAGTTCAGCCATTGCCAAGTGTAAGGTTTTATGCTTTCTTGGCTTTATTCTTTATCAGTCTAGTCTCTAGCTGATGCAAAAAACAGATTCAACCCACCACATAATTTTAACTCCATCAAAAACTAGCATCTGGCATTCCCATACTCTGTTAAGTATCTTCATTTCATTACATCACATCTGCAAAACTGATGTCTAAATTATGTGCAATATAATTTACAAAGTTATTATTCTGTAAGGAGACTGAAAAAAATAAGATGTTCTTATTCCTCTCAGAGACAATTCTTTTGCTATTCTGTTGAAAAGAGACTTAATATCAAAGAGAATGTGACTCCCAGTGCTCAAGAAGAACTTAGACTTTATGTCCCCTGGATGTCAAAATAAGCTTTGTGCTGTTGCAAGAACCATTTGCAATTTCATAAAAACTAATCCAAATAAAGTCAGATGGTAGATGATGCTTTAAATGTTGAATTTTCCTGCACAAATCTCATTGAAAGATCTAGTATTTTTAACTGGGGAAAAAAATGTTTCTCATTTTGATTCATATTAGCATGAGAATCTATTTTAAATATTCTGAAACATTACAAATGTGCTTTCCATAAATGCTTATTCTAGATGTGCAAGTCTGAGGTTTTGACAAAAACAAATAATAATTGTTTGTACCGAATGGAAAGTACTTGTGAATAATACTACATTTTCTGTGCAGAAACGTAGAAATACTTAATAGGCCCTGATTGTGTAAACAGAGTTGCCTCTATATTTGCTTTTAATATCATTCCAGATGTCATAATCACTAATTTTTCCTTTTGGATGTTTGTTTGTTGCAGGGTCCTCCAGGTCCGCCAGGTCTCCAGGGTCCTGTTGGTGCCCCCGGTATAGCTGTAAGTAGCTTATTCAGAGCAAACCCCAACCTCACCATAACTCCTCTGATACTTAGAAGTTCTTTGAACTGCATTCTCCTTACTCAGAATTGCCTTTCAAATCACTATTAACAGTTCTATTATTGTTCCCTTACGTGCAGCTCTTTGTGTTATTTTATTGCAGGTTTACAGCTGAACAATGATTTGAAGGAATTATTAAAAATGAGATAGTATAAACATAAGTGAATGGGGCCCATCCTTACAGTGAACTTGGTGGATGGTTTGCATGACAGTCATTAGTAAAATCAAGTCACTACCAGAAGCATTTAAAATCTCTTTTTAAAATCTTTTTTTAAATTGTTTATTTATATAATTTTTTATTTGTTTTTAGATGGTCTTGAATTCTTCTACCATGAAGATTGGTAGAACTATATGCTAATTATATTTACTAATATGTTGGCATGCAACAGCTAGAATATTTATGCAGATATAAAAGGGATGAAGTATTCAGGGAGAATTTTTGTGAGACATGCAGTATTATTTGACCTACATTAAACCAGGGCATATGCTGGTATTCTATTTGTGTAACAGATTTAATTCAATCAAGATGGTGTATGTGCATTTGTAAAGACATTAGGAGCGATTCTGAGCCCTCATTTAGTTGTTTTCCAGGTATTTTCACTGAGCTTTTTCTGTTATTGTCAGACCTGTGGTATTTTCACTTTTTGGTGTTTCCAAATAGGGAGGCGATGGGGAGCCAGGCCCAAGAGGTCAGCAAGGGATGTTTGGGCAAAAAGGTGACGAAGGTCCTCGAGGCTTCCCTGGCCCTCCAGGCCCTATTGGCTTACAGGTAAATTCCTTTCTTCTTATATCCTGTATATATTCCATCTGTAAGAACCCTTATTTCTGTGTCAGAAACTGAAGTGAGTTTTCTCTTCTATTAAGTAGATTATAGCATGTTAGTAAGAACTGAAAGATCCCATGTTCATAGTGTTCATGTATAAATGGCAGATTTAATGCTAAAGAAGGTTGGTAGGATGCTCTGAAACTGAACTCCTGGCTGCCATAGGCTTTAGGATTTCATTCAGTAATCATTCATTTAAAGAGCCCAACAATTTCTCTTTTAACAAGAGCACTTCTTTTTGCTGGGATACACATTTTAAAGAAAGATTCAACCTGTATCTGCTGTATTTTCACAATAGGTTTTGACAACATAGTTTGTTTCTCAGTGATACCGTCAGTGACACTGCTTGTGTTCTGAAAGATTAGCAGAACTCTTTTCAAAAATGGAAAATTACAGCCATAATGTCTGAATATATTAAACAGTAAGTCTCCTTTCTGTCCACCATGTGTGAACTGACTCAGATTCTCTTTAACTAAGTTGAACCTTAACTTGCACCAGTTATGTTTTAAACTCTATTATGTAATGCCGTTCACAAAACTCACAATTAAGTTTATAAGATACTGCAAACCTCTATGGAAGATAAACAGTTTGTAACTGCACCAACACATATGTCTTATGTAGATTCATATTGCCTTTGAAAACAACTTTATTTCTCAGAAATAATAACTCAGAAAAAAATTCCTAAATGTTGTTATGAATTGTTAAGGTTTTTATTATTTTAAAGAGAGTGAGATAAAATTATCCTTGTTACTTTTCTCAGCTCTAGGATAGAGTTTCAACTGATGGTTTTCAATAAAGTCCACCTTCACATTTTAAATTTAATGAGCACTAAGCTACAAACCAATTAGGTTGAGACTTAATCCAAATGAAATATTTCAAATTAAGAACTTTATTTCTCTGATTGAGATTATAATTTGAATTTGTTGGCCAGGTACCAAGATCTCATATTTGCTAATGGTATTGCAGTATCATTGAGAAATCAGGAGTTTGTTTTATTCAGTAATGTGATTCTCATGGTAATTATGAACTCTTGAGGAGTAAAAAATTTCTCTGTCTTATATATAATATAACAACCACAGTGTTCTGAGAGGTCATCCAAGTTTTTGCAGGAGTACACGACAGAGACATACATCATTTTTAGAAAAGGTATATCTGAACTCTTGGCAAGTATTTCTAGTGTTTAGATTGTGTCAAAATAGGAGACAGCTGAGGAATGAATATAGTGTTGGCTAAGTTTATGTTTCATGGTTTTTATACAGCTTTGTAGCAAAGATATCAAATTCTGCCTTCCAATCTGGTTAGTTATAGTTTGATAACATACTTTGAAAGTAGAGGAACACAAGAGGTGAAACTTTGAACCAGATCTTAATATTATGTAAATCAATATAATGCTATTGACTTCAGATCCAGGGTTCTGCTTTTTATACAAGCCAAGCTTTGATCCTACATTTATAAATGTCCAGCTTAGTGGTGATAGTGCTTCCTGCTGTGGTAACATTAAACTAGATGACAGTATTAGCATCACTTACAGTTTCCATCTCTGATGTTTGTTGCTGGTCAAACTTGAATATGTTGCTTCTAAGGATATGCTTGTACAAACAGGAGGTTATATGCTTAGCAGGATTTATTACCTCCCTTGGACACCTTACTAAAGCAGTTATACAGCTTCTAGTACTCAGATTGCTTAGCGTCTTTGCATACCACTTCATTGTGCTGCTCTGATTGTGTTTTATTTACATATATATGTATCATAGGATAAATCAAATTATCCAGATGCCCACCTGGGTTCTGGATAATGATGGCAGTGGTTTTGAAATCAGTCACGCTAGCATTCCTGTGTCTGGTTTGGTTTGGGGGGTTTTTTTCCCAACATTTTCTGCCTCACCTGGTTTAAGCATCCTAGGACAACCTATACCTAATGCTGTATTATAAAAACCTCCTTTTCTTTTCTTTGCAAATACGTTTTGTTTTCTTGGTTCCCCCCCAACAAGTTCTGGAGTTTCACATGTAGATTTAATTTCTGTTGTTTCATGTGGATTTGGAAATCATCATTCCAGGTACACTGCTAGTAGTTTTTTCTCTTTGTGTATTTTAGGGTCTGCCTGGCCCACCAGGTGAAAAGGGTGAAAATGGTGACGTAGGCCCAATGGTAAGACTTTTCAATGGTCACTCTGGAGGACATAAATGTCATCTAGTTATTACTGTCTTTTCTCCATAGATCACAATTTCATAAGCTACGTCTGAATTTGGTGCATGAGTATGAATCATTTTGTATAATATAAACTCTGTTTGGGATTACTTTGCTTTCCCACCTTTATCTCCTCATCTTGAATATCAAGATTTATGTAACCTAAGAAAATATTCTGAAGAGTAGGTAGCAAAGCAGATGCTGCATGTGTCTGAGACAGGACAGTGAAAAGCAGGTTCAGGAATGAAACAGAAAAAGGAAGGATCACTGCAGCCAAGAGTTTGGAACTGCTTTTCTGAAATGCAGGGTATTGTACCTTAGGTTCAGGTAATTGAAGATCAGAAGATTCTGTTTCTCTGGGTGATCTTGACACTGCATTTTCCAACTTTTTACACTGTTGAGAGAATACCTTCTGGGCTGACTGAAATGCCAGCTATCTACAGTATTCATTTGCCTCCAGCACCTTATGCCAAGTCCCATCTATGGGCATGCACCCATGTACAGTACTGTCACATGGCTCTTAGTAAACATATAAGTTACTCCAGGGTCTTTGCACAGTAGAGTGGGTTTGCAGCTAACCTGCAGGGAAAATACAATGCAGGAAACCAATCCTTGGGAGCCCTAAGCATCAGATCATTTCCAGCTCAGGTACTGTATAACATAGCCTAGAACCTCTGTTACCTTGTTTACTCATGCAAAGGACAGCAGTCTGGCCCTGCTGTTTCTGTAGCACTGCAAAGATTAAAAGTCCTCTAAAGGGTGGATATATTACTTTTCATTGTCCGAAAAAGCCCCACTGGACATACATTATTATTGTAACTATGTCAAATTGTCTCTTTGATACAGGGTCCACCTGGCCCACCAGGCCCAAGAGGTCCCCAGGGTCCTAATGGAGCTGACGTAAGAATTAACCTTTTTTTTTCTCTTAATAATTCAGTAATAACCACTATATTTGGGATAACTAACACCTTTTATCACTCTAGGGTCCTCAAGGCCCCCCAGGCTCAATTGGCTCTGTTGGAGGTGTTGGTGAAAAGGTGAGTGTTGATAATAACCTCCTAGAAAGAGAAAACATTGGAATAGGAATATGAATATACATTTCAATTCTTCTTTGGAGCTATATATATATATATTACAGTTCCCCTCACTGACCAGTAATTGTTAATAGTGATGTAGCTATACTCCTAATGGCTGATTTAATTCAGTTGGTCTTTTTATTTCACATTTTACATCAGAAAAATATTTAAAAATCAAAAGAAAATGCTTTGGAGCAGAAAAGGTAGTTTTCAGATGAAGGATTAAAGTAAGGGTATAGTTATTTCCGCATCTACATAGCTGGATGCCTACAGATACGTTATTGACTTGGGGTGCTTTTCATTTTATAGTGGCGTAGTTCAGAGTATAGCCCTCTATTTGGAATGTCAACAACATAATGTATCAGTGGTAAACATATTACAGGCTCTTTAGGAAAGACAAGCAGGGGAGATGAGGAGGGGTTTATGATGACCAGCTGGAGTGACCTGCTGGAGTGCGTGGAGCTCTGCCTGGGGATGGATGTGGAGCCAACAGAAGAGAGCTGATGGGTCAGGAGGGCAGGTACAAGTAACACTATAGCTGAGGTCTGCTACAGACCACCTGACCAGGAAGACCAAGTGAATGAGACCCCCTATAGATAGATGGGAGCAGCCATAAGTTCACAAGCCCTGGTCCTCATGAGGGATTTCAGCCACCCTGATATCTTTTGGAGTGGTAACACAGCAGGGCATAAGCAATACAGGAGGTTCCTGGAATGTGTTGATGATGACTTCCTTCTCCAAGTGATAGAGCAGCCAATAAGGAGAGGTGCTATGTTAGACCTTGTTCTCATCAACAAGGAGGGGCTGGTGCAGAATGTGAAGCTCAAGGCCAGCCTTGGCTACAGTGACCATGAAATGGTGGAGTTCAACATTTTCAGGACAGTGAGGGGGGTGCACAGTAAGCACACTACCTTGGTCTTCAGGAAAGCAGACTTTGGCCCCTGAAGGACCTGCTAGGTTGAGTATTATGAGATACATCCCTGAAGTGGCCCAAGAAAGCTGATAAATATCAGTGTTTGTTGGTGACATGGAAAATGGGAATGAGTGCACTCTCAACAACAACAAAAAAAACAAACAAAAACCCACACCACCACCACCTTGTGTAATATTATGACAAATTGAAGTCAGTTGGAATTTTGCCTTTGGTTTTTACCACCTCTCTTATTTTTACTGTTTCATGATCAAATTTCATTCCCATCCCTTTATAAAAACACTGACTTATATTGAACTCCTTACTCCTTTGTTTCTCCCAGTGACTCTTCTTTGTGATTTAGAATCTCTGTTTGTGATAATTGGCCCACCAAATTTAATTCAAGAACGTGAAGTTTAGACTATTTATCACTGGTTGTCATTTTTATTTCTTCTTGCTTATTTCTCATATTCTCTGCATCCACACAGAGAACCTTCCAAGTATATTATTTTGGAAGTTTTTATTCATTCTAATTATCTTCCTCCTCCCCAAGTTTCAGTACATGCCAGGTTTTTTTCCTGCTTAAGATACCTTCCTTCTTAATTTCAGTTCCATTTAATGAGTTCTGCAAGCTTAGAAATCATAGAGAGTTGTTTTGTCAGGAGGAGGTCCCTGCCTCCAATGGGAGGGCAGTTTACGCTTTTAAACAAAACATGCATTTCCTCTTTTCCTTTTCTTCCAACATATTTTTTCCCCAATGTTTTTCTTTTTACATAAGCTTTGGCCTCTTCATCCCTTTCAGGAAGGACATATAGTATAGATAATGCAGTGTGGTGCTGATGCAAACTAGAGGAGGGTAGATTTAGATTAGATATTAGGAGGAAGTTCTTCACCATGAGGTGGTGAGACACTGAAACAGGATGCCCAGAGAGGTTGTGGAAAGCTCCCTGGAAGCTTTTAAGACAAGGCTTGATGGGGCTCTGGGCAACCTGATCTAGTAGAAGGTGTCCCTGTCAGGCAGGGGGGTTGGATCCAGATGATCTTTAAGGTCCCTTCCAGCTCTGACAATTCTATGATTCTATGATTGTAGAGTGTGGAAAAGCATTTTGGCATCCTGCCTGTCACTGCTGAGGAGAGAAATAGATTTTCCCACTTTCATATTTGAATGGTTAGACTAGCAGATATTTTGTCACTAATCCTGACATTTCAAAGCCCTCCCCTTGCCTTCTGGAAAATTATAAACAATTCTTGTCACACTTAGTGCCACGTATTTTTAAGTAGCTTGTTGTTTCTTCTGCTGTACACAGAGGCCTAAATGTTCAAGGACATGTGCAGTACAAATGTGCATGTAGCTTTGCATTATTAATGCCTGGAGCCTCCATGGAGCTCTCTATAATCTTAAGACTTACACTCAACTAGAACTGCTTAAATTGAGCTTCCATCCAGAGATTGTTCTCTTTGTTGTGCTTGTAGTTAAGAAGAAGTGGAAAAACAAACTGTAGCAACACACGCTTATCTCTAATTTGGTATCAAAGGCCTAACACAGTCACAACTTCTCAAAACTAGGCCATAGATGCTTTACATTACATAAGACTTTACAACACAGAGAGCAAATGGAACAAGTAACATCAACCTCACTTCTGTTCCACAAAGCCTAATAAAATAAATTTACCTTTTTAATGTAGGTCTGTGGTAACTGCACTGAGTCCTACACCATTTTTTGACTCTTTCTCCTTTCCACAGCATGTATTAAACTGGCAGTCAGTGAGTAATGCAAGATGAATGTCTGCAGAACCTAAGCATTATTTCTGTAGCCTCTTAGATTTTAGATCTCTAATGTTAGAAAACCAACACATTCATTTGGGTTTATACTCCTTCCTATTATATAATTCTAAAATATTTTTTAAATAGTACACTAATGAGGAGTCCAACAGAGCAAACAAGTGAAATAATTTTTTTACATGCTTAATCAATCATTGATTTATTTATACTACAGATGGAAGTGAGAGGACAAAATCAATTGCGTGTTCTGGACCTACGTTTAAAAACATATCTGATAAGTTTGCACAGGCATCTTGTGTGCATATCGCATATCATTTCTTGACACATCTGCATGCAGACAGTTGTGCAGGTACTTAATCAAGATATGTCTGACAGTTTATACTACCTGAATACCTGTTCTAACAAATTACTTTTAACAACAGTAAAGGACTTTCTGACTGTGATCACTTCTTTCTCCATCTCTCCAATATGCTTGTAAACATAAGCCTTCCCACAAAACATTGCACAACTTCCAAATGTCTCTCTCGAGCTCTCCGCAGAGCCGTAGCATTGATAACATTACATAGACATACTTATGTGAGAAGGGATTGTCTTCTAGAGTCACAATTTTTCTCTTACTAATTCGTGAGAATGGCAAAAAGGAACAAGAGTGTAACTGAATCCCTTTCACAGTGCAGCCAGTTGCAAAGTTCTCTCATCCTTGCAAAATAAATCACCGCATCCCAGAATTTAACCAAGAGGTGGCAGCCTTCCATCCACTGTCTCTGTGCTTGGGAGGGACAGTTCTCTAGATCTGGCCATAATAAGGAAAACAAAGGACTTTTAAGCTACTATCCTTAGCCTGATATAAATCATGCTGCTTGCTTAATCCAAGGAGGTTTTCAGAATTAAACATGTCTGTGAAATTACAGGACTATTTGTAGTTTAGAATGTCTGTCTTTGCTTCTTGAAATTCTGTCAGAGGAAGGCTTTGCCTTAGAAGGACGATACTAACTTTTAAAAGATATGACCTGGTAACAAAAGAGGAAAAAATAAATCCATTGTGGATAATAAAATCTGTTTCCTATGTGGCATGGTATCATAAAATGAGGATGTGTTTGTCAATGGGAAGGGTAAAGAGTGGATTACAGATCAAATGTGAATCATAAATTACAGTATCATTTGGCAGAAAGGCAGAAAAAGAACTTGCTCTCTGAGAAGCTTAGAAGGGGATTATACTGGCACAAGTACTTGTCAGGCAAGACATGCCACAATTAGAGATCCTACGTCACTCAGATAGTTAGTCCTGCAATGGGGACATCTGTTGCAAGGGTTTATACTGTGGACTCCTCTGTTAGATATACCTACTAACTTCAGTAACAACAACTTGTTTCCTACTTCCATACTTCATTCTCTGTTGCTACAGAAATGTAATTTGATCGAAAGTAGGAATGGACAAAAAATCTAATGATGCTACAGATTCAATAAACTCTGTGCAGAGGAAAAGGAAATCAAGATTGTAAATTTTCATAGAAAACATACTTAATGCTTATTGACCTGAAGTATGCACTAGATTTAAAAAAAAAAATAAATGTAATGAATGCTGTATCACAGAAGCAAATGAATATTAAGTACTAAAAGGGATCATTAATTTTTAAGAGTACTACAAATTTAAGTATGTCTAATAAAACATCCCACAGTTTCTAAAGGCATATTCACCCTTTAAAAGTGCCCTTTCTGAAGGACATTTTAATATTACTGTGGTTATCTGTTAATTATCCCATTCTGGAATTCAGTTGGGTACTCAGATCTTCTTCCATTCATCTAATGTAATATTTATGTTGGGCCAAATTCTGGTCCCAGTGAGGTCATTATGCTACCATTAGCTTCTACAAAAAACAGTCCAGTATCTACATTGTGGGATTTGTTTAAAATTAACATTTATGATTTATACTTTTATACTGTCTGTGTGGCAATGACAGGCATGCATGTTGTATTACTTGAATTGTCATAGAATGAAGAAGGGTGTGTAGGTCATACAGAATATGAAGGGTATACAAATTTATTCCAAATCTGTGTTTGAGTTCAGTAGAGGGGATTTGGTGAAAAGCATTTTCGGCACTGAAGTACTCTTGCTTATAGGCATAATTATTGACAAGGTTTGGAAAAGAATATATATAGGGGAAAAAGAAATCTCCCCATTAGCAGTTACATTGAGAAATCCTTTAGAATAAAAATATATAGTTCTTATCTCAGCACTTCATGACAATCACATAGCAGATTCTGTTACCCTTTCACAGATTTGTTTGTGTGATGCTAATAGCTAAATTTTCTAAGAGTAGTCTTCTAAAAAGGTTTATTTATCAGACCACTGAGCTACAAAATAATCAGTCATAACTAAACTTTCAAATGAACAATTTCAAAGACAGTCTTTGAACTAATATACAGTATTACACAGTATTAGCTCAAAAAGAGACTGAATTAACTTAAACATTCACTTAAGTGTATAATCTTTGACTTCCACAGATTTTCTTCATATGGTGTCATCTTCAAAACCATCTGCTTTACTAAACAATTTCCATCACCAGCAAATATATAGCATAGATCTTTGTGGGCCATGATGAAAGTTTTGCTGTTATGCTATTATTTTATTCTTCTGTTTGCTTTATATATTTTTTTATTCTAACAGTAGCTATAGCAATAGTATCTTCACTCCCAATTAGTATTCACTTATTTGTAGAAACCTGCTTCCAGGCAAAATGTATCTTTTGGATAAAAGAATATACACAGTCAATATACTTCTTTGGCTTTTCTGTGCCTAGAAAGAAAGATGACAAACAGGAAATTTGCAATATATGAGATGATAAAGGGAAGATCTTCCAAAGCCCAAAGGGAAGGTTAGTCTCCCTGGCTCATGAAAAGCTTTATTTGATATATTCTGTCTAAAATATCAGATTCCAGTTCTGCAAAACCATATGTAACTCAATGCCCTTTAGGTAGCCTTAATAAAAGGCAGTTCTTGTAAGCTGTTCACATGAATAAGCATGAGAAGAATATGTATGAACAGGAGTAAATTCATAGAAGTACTCTCCCTAATGACTCATCAATTCATCCTCTCACATTTACAGGGTGAACCTGGAGAAGCTGGTAACCCTGGACCTCCTGGAGAATCTGGAACGTCTGTGAGTATTTTGGATTTGTCTTATTGAACTTTATTATACGTATTATATTTATTAAACTTTATTATAGTGAACTAAGGTATCTCACAGTGCTTAATTTAGAAAGCACTTAATCAGATTATTTGTCTGCTTGTATACATTTTCTTTAAATTTTCAGTGAAGAACTTATACCTTTAAAGTGCTATTTGTTTCCATAGAGTTGTAGCCACTTCTTGTACAAACAGCTGGAGGACAAAGCTGAATACTTCCTAACAGTACCTATTTTTTTTTTTCCAAAAGTATTAACTTTGACATGCATGTTTTTTCTCTCTGAAGACTGTTCATTGATGCAAACTGGGTGTAGATGTTAGCACTTGACCTGGAACTCAGGTTTTCCAATCTGAGGCTGGGGTCCTAATTTCTCATGCATATGCCAGCATTTATTGAGGAGTAACATTGCCAAGGTCTGAAAAACAGTTTTGCCATTGTAATCTTTCTTTAGTCATTCAATTTCCAGATGATACTTTTGTGTTCATATATTTTCTACAGGGTCCAAAAGGTGAAAGGGGAGAAAAAGGTGAGGCTGGTCCACCTGGAGCAGCTGGACCACCAGGTGCTAAAGGACCACCAGGTGATGATGGGCCTAAGGGTAACCCAGTAAGTGCACTTAATAATTTTAACCTAAAGCACTGTGAAGCATTGCTGAAGTTGTGCTACATGTAGAACTGTATATACATTTGAACTAAATACATTGTGTGCTTCACAAAATATTTGTGATCATTGCTACCTTGTCAATAGATGACACATTCCTTGTTTTCTTCGATTTACCTAGGGCCCAGTTGGTTTTCCTGGAGATCCTGGTCCCCCTGGGGAGCCTGGTCCAGCTGTAAGTATACTTCAAATACCAGGTTTAGGTCCTGCTCTTGGTTTGCATTAAATTCTTGTTAGCTCTGCCTCTTCCTTGCCTGGGGATGAGGTCTTGCCTGTGAGAACTGTTGCTTTTCTGTTCATATATTTCTTAAGGCTTAAAAGAAGTTTTAGAACTCTTTCAAAAAATTTTAACTAGTGTCCTTAGAAAAATGTTTTGTAGAAAATTAGTGTTCTTATATGACACTAAGTTCCTTAGTCTAGCTAAATTTTATATTTTATTTATTTTCCTGTGAATTCTGTAGGGCCAAGATGGTGTTGGTGGAGAAAAGGGTGAAGATGGTGACCCTGGTCAACCTGTGAGTTGTTTCTGTCATTTTGTTTCTCTCCTATGCTGAGAAAGTATCTTTTCCTGAATTGAGGGGTTTTATACATTTATATTCTTTAAAATATTTTCTGAGTGGATGCTTTTTCTATTATACTGAAAAATATGTATTTATTACCCTGCAGATGTAGAACAGTCCAAATTGTAGTAACAATCAGGAGCAAGAGCTCAATTTTAGAAATAGAAATAAATTATGTGTTAACGATTTGTGCTGGAGCTGCTGAGGAGAACTAAAAATAGAATGACTGTGAGTGTAAGAAAGGAACGCTGCAGCCAAATAATCTTCATTAGCTGACCTGATGAAATGAAGCAAAATTTTGATGTTTCTGCTTTAAAATTAATTAGTATTAATTAATTAATTAATTAGTATTGGAGAAATACCCATATTAACCATCAAAGTTCTTATATTTCTGTAGATTTGCATATTTAACATATTTTTTTTTATTATTACTGCAAAAAGATAGAGTTTCCATTTTGGAAAGTCTCTGTCGGAAGTTCTGATTATCAGGGAATTATCCTATGCAGTACAGTTTGAAAATAAAAGATGCTAGTACTTTGACCATATGGTTAGAAGTAAGTTATAAACTGAGGTTTACTTGGAAACTTCAGGAAATCAGTATCACTTAACTGTAAGTACTTCTAGAGTGGTTTTCTTTTTCCTGAAGAAAAGCTTACCAAACTGTTTAGCAACCCTGAAATCACAGCTTACCAAAATTGAGTAGCCAAATGGCTATCAGTACACAAAAGACTTTTCAGGAGAAGGCCACCAGTAGGGCAGCTAACTTACAGATTTTAAAGATTTTAGCAAAAGTAATGATTTCAGCACCTGAGAAAGCAAGAAACTTCTTAATGGAGTTAGCTAGTAGGCTGAGACTGTACAGTACTTCTGTGCAGCCACTTCTGTTCTGAAATGTTTTGTTGTGAAAAGGAAGAGGAAAAAAATATGATTGCATGTTGTACAGTAACAAAAGCTGTTAGAATTTTCAGATGACCACCCTAAGACAGGATTTGTTGAGTAAGCAAGTATAGTTCTCTGTGTGTATTGATGGTACTACTTTCTGTCCACTGAAAAAGGCCAACATATTGCAGATGTTTGCATTTAATAAAGATTTATTTACTTTATCCTTGGTTGCCACTGATCTTATTTTCCATTGCAGGGTCCACCAGGTCCCTCAGGTGAAGCTGGCCCACCTGGTCCACCTGGAAAAAGAGTAAGTAATTTCTAATTTTCTCTTTTTAATTTAGTCTGCTAATAGGAGTGACTGATTATGAGTGATACATAAGTAAGACGTCACCCTTGTGCACATGACTGCTGGCAGGGAGCAGGAAGAATGTTTCTCCTTTGGTGTCTTTAGCCTCCATATTAAAATAATCTCAATGCAGTTTTTTGTGCAAACCTATGTTGCACCCTCTACATATAAAATTAGCAAGCAGACATTTCTGTAACTTATTAAGCTATTCCCACTATTACTAAAGTCTTCAAAGCTTCACAGGCTTTAAATATATAGCTAATCAAAACCAGTAAATAATGTTACATTTACAGAACTGTAATAGATGCATCAACCTTTAGGTCTGCTTCAGAGAGCAATTAGATGCAGTTTTTATACTTTAAGAAACAAGGGAGGGAGCATCATTACATGTAAGCTAAGAGCCATTTAACAAAATATGCTAAACTGATCTGTTTAATAGGCCTGAGTGAACTGACATGCCTAATCAGTTTTATCTATTTTACACAATAATCTGTTTGCTCCACCAACTTGCAAAACATTTGTAATTCTGTGAATGACTATGGTAGGTAGCATTAGCAACTTTATCACTAGAATGAACACACCAAAAGAATCTTCATGAGTTTTCTTCAGTTGTGTGGTAGAATCAATTTCAACAAAAGGCTCTAACAAGTGTACTTTTATCCACATTAAGAAGAACATACCATTTCAGTCATAATACAACTGTATATGGGAGTGCAGGTCTGGCTGTACTCCTAGAAAGCAGCATTCCACCCTGTTTTTTGGTTTTCTGTCTCTAAAACAACAAGCTGGTATAGCTCAGGCTTCATGCTTTGAAATCTAATCCCTTTAAATCCTCGACTGTACTGTCTCCTTATTTAATCTGTTATTCATTTTCATTTCCTTCTTCCTCTCTATTTTGGAGTTGACCTGAACTCAGTTTCACTGTCTGGTCTTCTGAATTTAGGTTTATTACCAGGTTGCAGAGTTTTGAGCAATCTGTGTTTAGCATTGCCCATTAAAAAGAGGTTCCCCCAGCTTTTCCTGGGAGGCAAATCCTAGTGAAAGACATGAACATAAATAGTTTTCCCATTGTATCTAAGAAACTTCAGCTACAGATCCATACTTACAGTGGCATTTAACCATCAAGTGAAGAGCAAGGATAAACTATTTTCCTTAGTTACTGATGGGTAACAGTAATAGGATTACTATTAGTTGGTGAGATAAGCAAATACCAAAACTTTTTTTCTGTGGTGCTCTAAAGGCTTTGACAATAAGTACCAGAGCCTTGCAGACTGAGCAAAGGTCTCATGGAGAAATTCTTTTAAGAAATACCACTTAGAAAATAGATGTCATAACAATAAGCCTGTTCCAGATTCCTGCTCTGAAGATGTAAAATTGACTGGCATGCTGATGACCACTTAGCTCAAGTCTAAATCAAAACAAAAGGTTAAATTTGTGGATGAAACAAAAATGGATTGTTAGAGCATCGGCAAAATGTGTACCCTAATGAAGATATTGCTTTCCAGACCTAACAATTGCTCTTCCAAAGCCTATTTCCACTGCTGCCATTCAGAAAGTCATAGTATCATAGATACTTTCAGTTTTATAAGGGAGAGTCTAGTGTCTCTTCAAAATGAAGACCTATATTCAAATGAATGACTAGATTAAGTAATACATATTTTTAGGCCAGAAATATAATCTAGGAATGGCAAAACTTGTGACATAATCATTGATAAAGTCTCTCAAAGTGATTATGTACATTTTTTATAGTTTTTAATTTTCATTCAATCATAATTAACATTTTGCAGATTCTGACTTCTGAAATGATCAGATAAATGCATGATTTGAATGCTTTATACATCTGTATAGTTATGATGCAAGTAATCATAGTAATGGTGTGTGCAAACCTAGCATGGATTTGTGCACATACTGTTTAGAAAATTAGAACTATGAAATCTATCAAGGGAAACATACAGCTGAACTGATTTTATCACTAACAAATGGAAGACCAGATTCTGTAGTTCAGTGCAAGAGAGACAAATGCCCCAGATACCAGCTGATTTAAAAATCCATATTCATTGGATCAGACTTTTCAGGGACTGGTTTAGTATTGACTAAACTCCATTTTTTAGTTCAATGATAAAATATCCTGTAATGACTTTAAAAATAAAAGTAATTATTTTAAAGAGTTTCTTGTCAATGAGTAAAAGACTATGCTCAGTATTTCCCACATACAAGAATATATATACATACATTGTCAAGACAAGATTTTATTCTGTATAAATTCTATCTTGGCTTATAACTTCTAATAAGCAATTTTATTAACAATAACTATATAGAAATAAATTTTGGAAGTAGTTGGGGAAAGCATATTTCCCTTGGTTTAAATAAAGTTGCCTTGTATTTGATAACCACAAAGAAGGATATAGCTCTAAGATAAAAGGAATGTACTCAGAAGCATTTGCTACTCTTTCTTAGGCAGAAATAATCAGCTATTGGAAAACTGATAGCAGCATGTGAATGAGAGTAGTGCAGAAGTGAAAGCATGCTGTGTTGAAGTCAAACAGAAAATAAAGTCATCAGTTGCATCATATATCCATCATGTAAAGAACATAAAAATCTTGAGCAATTATACTACAAGTTTTCAGTGCTAAATTTAGCATTCTAGATGGCCAGTGTTAACAGTTTTATGTCATCTTTCTGAAGAATGCTCAGCAGCAGTTAAACATAGCATTTCCAAAACAATTTTTTAATGTTAAGTCATCAAAGTCTTCCATTGCTGTGGACCTCCTCTACCACCAGCTTGACTTTTCAGCTATCCAGTACCCAAAGGCACCACCAAAAGTTAATTCTTAAAAATCCATAACATATATAATCAATAAAAATCAATACAGATAGTACTTCTTGCTTATGTACCTCTCAGCCTTTCAGTGTGGTAGGGTCTTCAGCTAGTTTCTGCTGTTTGGCAGCTTTCTTTATTGGAGTCAGATAGATGTCTAGATCACATACACACAAGGCTCCACATATCAGTCTAAAAAATGTTTGAATTTAAATTGGAAGACCAAGATACATTTTTGTTCTCAATTGTAGAGCATACTGCTTGCTTTCAATAAAAGAACAGCTATTAATACTGCAGCAAAGCTAGTCTCTAAATTTTGAGAAGCAAAGGTTTATTTGTTTAGTTGCTTTTATAAACAATATTGAATAGTCTGGAAAGAAAGAAAATGTTTCCATTTTGGCTAGAGCATCATGCTTCCTCAGTAGGGTGCACACACCACTTAAAAATTAAGCTGATTTTCCTTCTTGATTGCAAATACACAGGACACCTAACAATACTCCAGGTTGCTATATTAACAGACTGATGAAATGTGGTAATGGTTTTCTTTGTTGGAAATCATGTTTTTAGTCAGATGACAGACAGCTGTAAAAACCAGTTTAAATTATTTAAATTAAATTATAAATGGGGAAGAGCAGACAAAGATGTCCAGTAGGTTCTTGTAATAAAACTTGAGGACAAGTTTTGTTTCTGTGTGAGTTCTTTTGTCTTCTCAGTTCTTCATAAAATATATCAGGCAATATGTCCTAACTTAAAGTGTAATGATCATAAAAATTACCATGGTATTTGGGGTGGTGGGGAAATGATTGTTATTGAATCTTTTCTGTCAGTGAAAATTTACCAGACATGCCAACAGCTCAAGTGTAGGAAGGTAAGATTAATGATAATTAACAGCCTTTCTCTGTAGAAGCACCATCTGTGCCATGCCAGCAATCACAGCCTGTTAGAAAGAGCAGTTCATTTAGGTGCTTGGTGCAGCATTGGCACTGTTTGGTAATGAATGGATTCCCTTTGTTTAGCAATCATGATTCATTGTATTTGTAATTTAGCAATCATAGTGTTTTTAGCCCTGCTAATTCATCTTGCATCTGCATTTCTAGATTATGCAGAGACCATATTTCTCAAATATAAACTACTGCACTTAACCCTTTCCAGTTTCTTAGGTAGGGTAGATTGTAACTCATATTTTCAAGCAGTAAAGACAACAGCCATGTAAATGAATTCATGTAAGAAAAAAAAGTCCAGTTTCTAAAATGTTCCTGAGTTTGTTTATATACCTGCAAAATCATTTTTCTTGTTATTGCTGCAAGGTGCAATCCACCCAACCAATTACAACCTAAAAATACAAAGATTATTACTGGAACAGTAATAATTCTATTCTAAAGAGTATCAGCTCTAGTATAAAAAATGGCTGTTAGGTCAAACTGGTCAAAGCCCTGAACTCACAAAGCATACAGGTAGATACTTGACTGGAAAAGCAGTTATTATGTGTAAAATTATGAATGGTGGTTTAGTACTTTACTTTTAGGAGCCTGCATTTTTTTGTGTGTTGTTATGAAGTAAGGAGCAGTAAATAAATGGAAATTATTGGATTTTTCTTGTCCTTAGGACTTTTTTTTTTTTTTAAATTTCTACACAGCAAACTTCTTGTTGCATTAAGAGAAGAATCTTAGGAATAAAGTTTTACTGAGTCAGAAAATCATCTTGTAGTTGACCATGGTCACTTTCGTTTTGCTTTAAGCTGCTCATTGGTTGGTAAGAAATAGCTGCTTGTTATAAAGACATTTTCCAGGCTAAAAATTAACCTGGTAGGAAAAGAGTTGGTCCGTTATCTTCAGTGCATCTTTTCTAAACTAAGTGTATAGATGAGAAGCATTTTCAGAAGAGTCCATTAGATTCTAGATCCTGCTCCTGTTCATAAATGAAACTATGACTATTAATTCCCTGACATGAAAATCAGCCCCTGATACTTTGGAAGAGAAAAATGTATTTTTATTTTTCATTGAAACCTTAAGAAAATGAAAAATCTATGACATCAGAAGTAGGTAGTCACAGTGCTGCTGGATGACTGCAACTCCTGTTTCGTGATCTTCACCTGAACCTTATCTCTATCTACGTCCTCCTGCAGTACTGACTTCTATCTTCTTAGTCGAACAGAGCTTTTGTAGAACAATAGCAGGACACCTGATACCAAGAGCTATTTGTAGTCATTGCCTTTATTTCATTCCTTACAACTTCTAGTCATGTGATTTTTTTTTTTTCTCTTTCCTATTTACTGAATAATATTAAGGCATGTATCAATTTTTGGCTGTCCAAAAGTAATCAAAATGCTTACTGAACCCATCCCTGACTTAGAGAAGTATATGCCATTCTGTGCCATACAGCATGACAAGCCCTTTTGGAATCAGTGGATAAACTACAGTGAATAGACAGATACAAGCTGATGAATTATTATAGTATATGTAAATCAACATGGTTCTTTTCCTTTTACTTTTATATCCTGTTTTAATTTTCTCCAAGCTATTTCTTCAGAGTTAACCTCATCATGTCAAAGGTGAGGTGTTAGGTGATGTGTATTCTTTTCAATGTTCTAAAAAAACCCCAGAAAATTAATCAAGGGGGAAAAGAGCTTATATAACAGATTGGGATTTTTATCCTGTGAATAAAATGTCAAGAAAGAAATTTAACAAATTTAACATTTACAACTTAATACAGTAGAAATTGCACCCAGAATTGTTTTCACTGGTAATATTTTAGAAAATTGAGATTGTGACCTCAGTCTCCATGTTTTACAGGGACCTCCTGGAGCAACTGGTGCTGAAGGCAGACAAGGTGAAAAAGGTGCAAAGGTAATACATTCAAGAATATTTTTTTTTAGGAGCACAAAAATGTAAACTATATATAAATGAAAAGTAAATTGCTTATCATGCACTGAGTGTGAAACTTACCAAAGTAATAATAGGTAAACCATAAAATCCAATTAATACATAATGGAGTACCTGGTGGACTCTCATCAGTGCGGGCCCAACTCAGCTCACTGCTGCAGAAAAGCAAGATGAGCGTGCTTTCCTAGCACCACATCTAGAGATGAAGCTATCAGAATTTTGTGCAGAAAACTGTCCTGTGCACAACACTGGTTTAGGATAGCTTTTATAAAATGGGTGGGAAACTTTGCTCTCACTTTGCAGCTTGTTTATCTCTACAGTGCCAAGCTTAGTCAGCTCCTTCTCTCTGACCTGTTGCTTATGTTCTTTCTAGGGTGAACCTGGTGCAGAAGGGGCTCCTGGAAAAACAGGTCCCGTTGGTCCACAGGGACCTGCAGGAAAACCTGGCCCAGAGGGTCTCCGGGGCATTCCTGGCCCTGTGGTAAGCAAGTGGCACATATCATAATATTTTAAATGTTGCATTTCTTGTACATCCTCTGGTAAAGCAAAATATGTTTTTTTTCTAGGGAGAACAAGGTCTACCTGGGGCACCAGGTCAGGATGGCCCTCCTGGGCCTCTGGTAAGTACCCTTCCTTTCAGTGCCAGAACAGAAAATATAAAATATACCTTTAAAGTTTTTGTGCATTTACAGGAAAATGAATGTTACAACTTAGTTCTTAGCACAAAGCCACTATTCTTTTCCTGTTAAAATCTGATACACAATTGCCTTCTAACTTTACTGCTCTACTTCAGTAGGAAGCTGTACTGAACATTGATGAGTTATACCAGGTAAAAAGTGAACTATGGCAGTGTAAAAACAAATACTTGAAATCCCCTGAATAGAATTAAAAGTAAAAATAAAAATAAGGAAGCTTACAATCAAAAAAATCTACTTCTGTCCTTATATCAGAAAAGCTTAATACCTTAAATAGCATGGGGTAAATTTGAGATCATATCTATTACTTAGAAAACAAAGAATCAGAAGTAGTGCCAAAAGTGAGTTCTACCAAGGAAGAAAACATGCTAGCTTTATTAAAATGAACAAAGCAAGATGTCTGTTGTTCATTGTGGCAGTCCCAGGAAGTATAATCCATGACCAAAGTATTTAAAAGGATCTGAATCAACTAAGCTCCCCATTTCTAGGCTATCTAGGGCATACCATAGTTCTGCTATGTGCTAATAATGTGATTAAAAAGCAAGGGAAGCCTATAGATGACCTATTGTCAGATGATATCATTGGTTCTATTTACACTTGCTATTTTAGTGCATTTTTTCCTAATGAACTGAAAAAACAACACTGTGAGCCCAAATTGCAGACTCTTGGTGTTTCTATTCACCATCATCTGCAGAAATTCAAATGTGTAAAGTATGCGGGCAGCAGGTTCATCCTTCAGGCATCAAGCAAAGGTGATCCAGTTTAGGGAAAGAACTCATCCTTTGCACTCTAGACTCATTGGAGTTTGCCTCTATTGTCACATTTGAGTTACACACTGGGAATAAAAGGCTTCAAAACATGCATATGATTATAGATGGCATTACAACGGCACCTACATATAATTTCATTTTCCTCTGTCCCTTAGAAAACAATAATGAGCAAATAAGGTACTGAGGAAACCTTTTGAGTTCTTTGTTGCCCTTCACTTTAACATTTGAATTTTGTCTAGAGTCTCAGGGATGACATATTTAAGTCATGCTATTTAAGAAATGCTTTTAAGTCAGAGGTTGGGAACAATGGATGAGAAGCTGCAAGGAAAAGGACTCCCCTGTGCTAAGCCGATAATAAAACCCTTTCCTCTCCAAAGATTTTATGATGTGACCACCATCATAGTTTTTAAATGATGTGCCCTATTTAAGAATAAAATCCATGAGAGACAAATCAGGGAACTGAAAACTGATCCAAGTTCCAATTCTATACTGAAATCTAAAAGCCCGTGAACAATGCTTCAGCTACAGTAAGCATCCCTTTCCCACACGTCAGTCACCCAAAGCCTCCAAATACATCATCAAAAGATCTCTCCTCCAACATTTGAGAGATTAAATATTCAATTCAACTCTGAAGCTGAGTGTATTAATGAACTATATACTCCCAAAGGCACAGACTTCCTGTCAGCTCAACAAGAAACCTTAATTTTGAGTTGCATCACTGCCACATAAACTTTATTTTGGATTTTAAGAAAGTAAAGTTTATATGTAAAAGTTGCTGAGGTTAGGTCTCTGTTCTTCCCTTCTCTCCCTTCACAGTAGATGGCTATCAGGAGAATATGACAGCAGATTTGCAGTAGAGCATAACACACTGCAGGTGAAAATGTCTGATCCTGTATTCCAAAAGCTTTAAAATTTCGCTTTTCATTCATGAATTATGTATTTGCCTAGGTTTTTGCATCTAATGATATCCTGAAGTAGAGATGGAAAGAATAAGCACTGCATAATATTTTGTACATGAAGTGTTATGGCATTTTTGAATCTGTGCCAGGTTGAAAAGGTCACTTATTACTGCTATCCATATCATAACTTCACAGATGTCCACTGCCAGCAGGAGACTAGTAGTGATGATATACTGACTTAGTCTAGCAGCTCTATGCCTAATGCATACATGTTCTGTGTAAGAGTAATAGCCTCTGAGAAATTAATGCCTCTTCTGAGCTTTCACATGCACTGCATGGCCTGAATTTTTCACCTCATTCTGTACAAATTACACAAAACCAGCACTGCCATTGTTACAAACCTCAGAAGAGTTCTCAAATCCCTCAAAATCCTTCTAAAATTATAAATAAGGATTAAAATTTTTTTTTAAAAAAAAAGAAGAAAAAACAAACCAAGGACATTTTAACAAGCTTCATATATAGTCTGTTCCTGTGCCATCTACTCAGCTGTATTTTTTGACTATCAGTAAAACAGTACCTTGAATGGATTGCTCTTATGACCCCAGTAAAGATTAAAAAAAGTACTGTCAGGGGAAAGAAGTTGTGTCAAATTATAAAAACAAGATTATTCAGTGTTTTTTGCAAGGGATGTGTGAAAAGGAAGACCTATCTATGGGGATTCCCAGGAAGCAAGACTGCAATGTAGTTTTCGAATAGATTCACTAAGCATCAACTTACATTGGAGCCACCTGAAAAAAAAAGTGGTTTGGGTTGTCTCCTCCACAGACCCACCCCAGAAATATGGAAGGGCTTACAGAATGGTGCCATTGACCCTGTGTTGGTTGTTCACAGCTCTGTCTTCTTCCCCAGCACATTTCTGTTTACAGAAGTCTAGCTTCACGGAATAATGTTTAGGGACAACTAAGGAGGTACGTTGAGACTTGAGGCTGGGCCGACCACCAACCCAATGACAGACGCTCCCTGTTACCCCCTTTCCCCCCCCCATGGGAAGGGAAAGGGGATAAGGGAGAGACAGAGAGACTTGTGGATTGGAAAATAAAACTAAAACTACTTTAATAAAAGTGAGAAATGAAATATATACAAATATGTACAAAACCCAATACCAAACCCAAACATCCCGTGATGGTAACTACGTCACCACTGATACTGCGGTAAGGCCTCAGCAGCAGATGAGTCAGGCTCAGGGGCTGGATCCTGCTACTGGATGCAGGAACTTAGGGAATCACTGAAGCGCAGGAAAAAAAGAAAACCAGACAGGAGGAACAATCTAGCAAGGGCTAACAGTCCAGCAAGGGGGAACTGACCCCTGTTTATATATCGAATATGATGTATACGGGATGGAATACTTTAGTTGGTCAGTTTGGGGTCACCTGTCCTGTCTGCTCCTCCCTGAAGCTGCAGCCTTTACCCTGCACCCCCCAACATGAGACACGAGATTTAGCAGTGACCTTGCTTTGCATACCAATCGCTGGCAGTAAATGTAAACATTAGGCCTTATCACTGCTAGAAGCTGGCAGTGTCTATGAAAATATGCTGTTAGTTTCAGAAAGTGCAGTTTCTCAGAGGAGCTTCAACTAAAAAGTAAAATCCCTGAACAGAATTAGTTCTGTTCTAACCCAAACCAGGACAAGGTATCAGTTTAACATGTTTGTAAGGTAGAGGTATTATCCCTATCCAGCAAATGAGGAGCGAAGGACCAAAGAGACTAAGGCATTTCCTAAAAGCATGTAGGATTGCCCAGACTAGTACTGCAAAGCCTGAGTAATTTGTGTAATTAATCACATTTACAAAAGTGACAAAGAGCCATAAGCTTGTATGTGTCATTGGAACTAGCACTCCTAGATGGCATTAAGTAAGCTTCCAATGTTGAGCAGAAAGGACTTGAATATTTAGAAAATATAGATTTAAATGCATTATTCATGGTCATACAGGAATTTCAGGTTGCAGGTCAAGGCAAACATAATCCCAAAACAACTCCCTCAGTGCTGAAACAAAATACGAGGTAGTTCTCCAACAAAACAATATTGAGGAGCAGTTATTGTAAGCAACCTAATTTATGTTCTGCAAATGTTACTGAGCTGTAGTAAACTGGGATAAAGTGAATGAAGAGGATATTGTCCACTGTCTTATGAAAGAAAGGGGTAAAAATAAGCAAATAAAATAAGGTACAACAATTGAGGTGGAAGTAATAATTGAAAGCATGTGATGTAACTACAAGCAAAATCAGGCTGATCAGCAAAAAAATTATTGTACTTTTTTTGTTTTAATCAATTGCTTCACTAGATGCTTTGAGTGCTCCTTAAGAATTTAGTTGACCCTCTGCTTCCTAGATTTCTAATAACCCTTTAAGATTTCTAATTATGAAGCAATTCAAATGCTATGGCAGCACCATTATGCCTTTTCAAACATACATTTCAACTTTATCTGGGGCCCTAAATCAAATGCCATTAATCACTGAAGAGCTCCATACTTTGACTTACACTGCCTTTAATAATATTTCAAGAAAACATGAACTGTGCAGTATGTTAAAACTTACTTTATTACTTCCTTTGATTTATTTAGGGTCCACCTGGCTTGCCTGGCCTGAAGGGAGATCCAGGTTCCAAAGGAGAGAAGGTATACATTATTGTGTCTTTGCAAATTTGACCAAATCTAAAAGGCTGTATAAAACCCTAGTGGTTTTGTACCAGAAAACAAGACACCTTTACTATGTCTATCAATCAGTTTCCCATAGCCTTAATAGTAACTGTAAAGTTTTAAGCCACATATGATATCCTGGAGATTATAAAGAAAATTATTACTGCCTCTGTGGTAATGTAGTGACCATGTGATTCTTCCTTGCAGTGATAATCCCAAAGACATTGATGTAAAGAGAACTGTTGGCTTTACAAAAACAAAGTAGAAGTAAAAATGTATTTGAGCTTTTTAAATATTGAACAGCTACTTTCTTCTAAAATAATGGATTGAGGCATCTGGAGCAAAGGAGGCTCATGGGGACCTTCTCTCTCTCTCTCTCTAAAACTACCTGAAAGGAGCCTGTGAGGTGGAGCTCGGTCTCTTTTTTGACACGTAGCAAGTAATAGGACTAGAGAAAATAGCTTCAAGTTGCGCCGGGAGATTCAGATTAGATACAAGGAAGGAGTTCTTCACCAAGAGGGTTATCAGGCATTGGTACAGGCTGTCCAAGGAGGTGGTGGAATCACCATCCCTGGAAGTGTTCAAAAATCATGTAGGTGTGGTACCTGAGGACGTGGTTTAGTGGCAAGCATGGTAGTGTTGGGTGAACAGATGGACTCAATGATCTTTTTGTAGTCTTTTCCAACCTAAAGTTTCTATGATTCTACTCTATGATTTTTTCTGGGGTAGCTGTTTCCACTGGAGTCCCAACAATTTATTGATTGCTTGTGCACCACAGGAAAACTGTGTAAAGAAGGGGAAATGAATATATCTTGGGAATTCCAGTTTTTGTTTATGTGCTTGGTTCAGCTGTTTAGCCAGCTATATTACATGTGGAAACAAACATGCAACTCTAGAATATGCTCATAGCATCTAAACGTGAGAGTTGGTATTGAATTTGTACCCACAGGTATGGTTATTTCTGTATTAGTTTCAGTAAGGATTATTTTGTACTTAGATCTCTTTCATTGGATAACCAGTCACAACTTGCAAATCATCTCCAAGTCTAAAACGCAAACTAACAACAATAAATATGCTTTAAGAATAATTTGTTTTCAAGTTGATTGTTGACTAGCAACAGTGATGACATCTGAAAGCTCTAATTTGTGTGTTTGCAAAGCACAGTTAATTTACATATATTGAGTTTTAACTATATTTTCTTCTGTCTTGTTTAGGGACATCCTGGTTTAATTGGCCTGATTGGACCTCCAGGAGAACAGGGTGAAAAGGGTGATAGGGGTCTTCCTGGTGCACAGGGGTCTCCTGGAGCCAAGGGTGATGCAGTGAGTAAAAGATACTTGTGTTTTCATTGAAGTTTCATGCAAATAAATGGTACATATTCCAGTCTTTATTTTGGGAGACATCAAGTTGCTATAAACATTTAACAACCAGAGCTTCCTGCTAGAGGTTAAAACTTTCCAAGGCATTGCACAAAAAAGCTAAACAGCTTAAAATGAGATCATACTGTGTTTCAGAAGATGAAGGAAACACATACCTCCCGAGTTAGGGATGAGAGAAAACTAGCAACAACAATCTCATCGTGTTTATTACCCATGAGCTACCCAAAGTAGTTTCTTTCTCCTGGTTAGCCATGTTTTAAGGTACTACATAAAACATGAGGTTTCCAAGCCAGTCTGAAGGTGAACACAGTTGCGATTGTAAGTACTGCAGTGTAACAACTACAAGTATCTCAAACTATCAGTAATATTTTGGACCCTAGCAAATGGCCTAAATCAAAATTTGTCGGGGTTGGACACTTAGTAGGACTAACTTGTTCATAGATACTAATTTTTAAATCCAGCCCAGTATGCAGAATACTTTAGTTCTGTACTTAATCTTCTTTCCTAGGGGATTTCCGGTCCTGCTGGTCCACTGGGACCCCCTGGTCCTCCTGGTTTACCTGTAAGTAATTTCATTCAGTACTGCTCTTCAAAACACCCCTGTGTTGTGTGGAATACACCCCAACTACAGTTTTATGTTCTTGTTTGTAGGGTCCCCAAGGTCCAAAAGGTTCCAAAGGATCCAGTGTGAGTAGTTCTCCTCTATATTTTCTGTTCTTTTACTTAGCTTTTCCTTGTGGTTTGGATTTTTAACATTGTGTAGCATGGTCAACACTCTATTTCTTTCATTGCTTTATAGGGTCCTGCTGGTCAAAAGGGTGACAGTGGGTTACCTGGTCCACCTGGTCCTCCAGTAAGTAGTAACTCTCATCTGACATGCATGCACAATGCTCTCACGTGATGACCCTGTTTGACAAGGTTTGGGAACAGCATATCTGAACTTGCAGATAAGGATGCACCAGACACAGAAATACATTGTCTGCACTCAAAAAACCTTCAGAAACTTTTTTTTAATATAACCCCTGCAAAAAAAAAAAAAAACAAAAAAACCCCAACAAACAAAAACCCCAAGAAAACCACAACCCACAAAGATACAACACCCTTGCAATAATTATTTAATGTGTCATATTGAAGCACTGAAAATAGAATGATACTGGTTTCCCCTGTTGATACTCTTCTGTTCCTACTGTTTCTTTTTCATAACAATCTAAAATGAAAACAGTCCAGATCTGAATGAATTGTTTCAATTTCTTGAAATGAAATATTGCTTTATAGACCCCAAGCTGAATTTCAAAGTATTTCACAGAAAATATCCAGTTTTCATTTGTCCTATGCTATGTGCCTGTGCTTGAGGGAATTGCCAGGGACAGGGAGGCCATCGCAGGTCTGTTCTACAAACTTAACTTATGTGAGGGCAGCATGCTCTCTCCAAACAGCAATGTAGTCAGAAGAGTTTAGGGCACAAATAAACTTGGCCTTCTGCAATCATCTTTTTCTGTAAGTAAATCAAAGCACAGAGGCATAAATCTGAAGGAAATAAGTGAAATAAAGCAATAAAGAATCTGAAGCAAGCCTATATAAAGCATGTCCAAGCCCACATTCTGTGGTCGTCTTCTGTGCATTTATGTACCTGAAAAGCAAACAGAAAAGGTAGCCAGATATGTTGTCTTCCCCTTAGGGTCCTCCAGGTGAGGTCATCCAGCCACTGCCAATCCAGTCACCCAAAAAGACGAGAAGATCTCCTGATTACATGTTATCTGATGCTGGTGAGAATGTTCTGGATTATACCGATGGCATGGAAGAGATTTTTGGTTCACTGAACTCACTGAAGCAAGACATTGAGCATATGAAGTATCCAATGGGCACTCAGAATAACCCAGCCCGAACCTGCAAAGATTTGCAACTCTGCCACCCCGACTTCCCAGACGGTAAGTTAATATTGCATGGCTAAGGCAAACAAGGCTGAAATGAAATCCAATTTCTGCACGTACAAAAAGTTTTTAAAATGTAAGAAAGAGATGGTCTCTTGGTAAAAGCCAAAAATCTTTAAAGACATAACCTGACCTGGGTTTAGATTTTAAAGAAGTGCTAAATCAAGAACAGTTGTTATTGTTTTGAAAGGCAGGCCTTGTGTTTCCAGAATGATCCAAAAAGGGGAGGGATGAAATGTTGATGCTAGTTAGATCAATGAAAGTAAAATCACAAATGTCAGCGTGCTGGGACAGCTAATAGTTTCTTTTAAAAAGAAACAAGAATTATTTCAGTAGCTGTATAGGTTAGTTTAGTATAATAATACAAAAAAGCACTGATGTTATATGAGATTTATTATGGATTTATTATTTATTTTACCGTTAGAAACAGTAATCTGTTCTACTTGCATGACCCCTTTGTTCTATATCTTTCAGCAAATAGACATGCAAGTTTCTCTGATACTGTTTAATGCTATGAAGTACTAGTTTAATAAAATGCAGAGTAGTATGAACAAGACACTGTATTCTGAAGAACTATTTTGATTTCATTATTCATTGTTGTTTTCTTTTTTCTGAGTTTACCCCTCTGGAAAGCTTTAAATGAAAGCCAACTTTCACAGAGTTTTCATACTTTCATATTTTCTTGATTGCAATGGATATTCTTCCCAGTTCAAAGCAATATTTTTCTGGTTTTAAAGGAGAGGAAACATATATTTTGACAGTTTAATAATATTGTATTGCTTTCACTCTGGATAGATAAAAACAGATGGTTGCCTTGAGGAGTAGTTAAGCAGTGTATGTGCTATATGAAAATTACGTATTTTTGAATTCAGTACCCTCCATAATAATGAATATTTTTATAAGCATTCATGTTCTTCATTTACCAGTATTTGTTTATTATTTGGCTCTTTCTTCATATAAAAGTAATCTTATTTTGGTTAAAATTAAAGCAAATGCATTTATTAAAATACAAAATTCTCCAGGGATAAGACTTATAGGTAGGAAAGTTTGTTTCCAACAAATACAGCATGAATCAATAGAATTTTTAAATATCATAAATGCTTTCTCTGTGCCCTGTATTCAAAAGACAGAACTGGGGAAAGGACTTGTCTTTTCTCTTTGAAACCTCCACTATGTGCTTGAAACTGGATTAGAAGAGTAGTGCCAGAAAATCATTTGCTGTTCTGCTTTGAAATTAGCTGGACACAAGGATGCACATTACAGAAATCATCATTATAATTAGAATGGCAGAGTTTTAAAATGCTGATTTTTAATGGACCTTGGATTGACTGTGGCTCCCTTTCATGCCCAGCCTTCATTGACCTTAGCACTGTAGGGCCTGAGCTCTCAATCACGCCAGAAAATATGGGAAGCCTCATGAAAGTTTTAACTGTCTTTCCTACCATGTCACCTAACCAACTAGTACTTAAGGTGCTTTTATCAAGTAAAGCAGCCTTACGGTTCATTAGCATTACAGCTTCATAACCCTGTAGTAAAAAACATTTTTGTTTGACATCCATCTCTCTCCATGGAAGCTTTAGGTACTTAAGCCAGCTTACAACCTCACCAAGCCCTGTGCAGCCACCTTTTTATGTAGATAGGGATGCAAATGACCCCAGATTTTGCTCTCTGTCATAGTTTATTCTCCTATTCTGCCTCTGCTCTGTTTTTGAGAGTGCTTTCACCACAGATACAAATTATCCTTCTAGCTGAAATACTGAAATGGCCAACTTGTTGAGAACTACAATGCATGTTTCACACGTAATATCCTTTTTCCTCTAGACAGAGGTCTCTGCAGTTCCTCCAAAACCTTAGCAGTATCCTGCAACAAAGTCATGGTTTGAGGTAAAATTAGGGAAAAACATAAGGACACAGATAAAAATAGACTTTGATCTTTATGTTATCTGTTATAAACCACAACTACAACAACAAATCACAGAGCAGAAGAAAGGGTTGCTTTCTCATCGTTCACATAAAATAATGCTACAAGCTTTGGAGGACTATTAGACAGCAGTAAAACCTGGATCTTCCAAATACCATTTCCACTATATAAGGCAAATATGTTCTCACTTGTTTTAGGGGAATATTGGATTGATCCTAACCAGGGCTGTTCTGGAGACTCCTTCAAAGTATACTGCAATTTCACAGCAGGTGGGGAAACTTGCATCTACCCAGATAAGAAATCTGAAGGAGTAAGTACCAATCTGTGTTTTCAGTTGGCTGTTGACAGATCCTAGTATGCTGTTGCAATGTTGAACTAAACAGGATAATTACATTCTCACACTGTCATGTATCTGTCTTTGTGATTACATGGAAATTTGCATAAATCTGAATGAAGTGGCAAAATGATACAGAGTTAACAAACAGCATTTTCATGCTTTTGCTTAGATAGGGAATCTATGCACCTGTTTGCTAACTTTGCCCTGCATTTCAGAATGCAGCATAGCTGTGCAGCAAGTTAAAGTGAATAATCCAGTGTTTGACACCTAAAAGCTAAATTCTTACTGTGTTTCTTTTGTGGATTCATTTATACCTATGCAACGCAGGTGCAAAACACTCTGTATAACATCTTCACTTATTGTTATAAATTACCCCTTGTGGGCCATATGGTGTAGAGAAAGGCTTTCTAAAAGCTTGCCTAAATGAGAGAGATCTATCAGCATCAACATCAGTGAAAACTCTAATTTAGACACTCTTTACAGGAACAATTTCTACCAGCAGTGTACCTAAATCTTATCAGATTACAGTGGTCTCCCTTAAGCAGAATTAGCTCTCTTTGTAAGCTATCGCCTTGGATTCCATTTAAATTCACAAATTTGAAGGCACTCCATACAAGAAAAACATCCTCTTTCAGAGCACTAAAGAGGCTGAGATCTCAGAAAGAACATTCATAACTATCTGATGTGCAGTTTGTCCCAGGTAATGTAAAACTCTTGTATCTGTTAACACACATTTTAAATACTTCTATCTCTGCTGTTTACTACACAGGTTAGACTTTCATCATGGCCAAAGGAGAATCCAGGATCTTGGTTTAGTGAATTTAAGCGAGGCAAGCTTGTAAGTTGTCACTGCAATATAAGAGTTATTCACAAATCAAGTACATGAATTTTATAAATAATTAAATAGTAAATATTTAGGCCTTTTTGCCCCAAATATTAGAGCATGTGTATGGCCTCTTACCTCTCTGAAGAGCAGATGCCTGCTCTGTATTGTCCCACAATTATCCCAACGATCACCTGCACAAGTGATGGTGAGGATCTGGCTTCTGGCAGACCACAAATCACCAGTGAACCTTAGCAAAGTAGCTGGAACACAGTTCCTCTGCCCCATTATAGGTAACTGGAAATATACCAAGTATGCAAAGATGAGACTGCAGGCTGACATAGCTTTATAATTAACTAAAACCAGATTCCCAAAAAGATTCTGTTGGTTTACACTATATGGCAGAAATAATTTTCTGTCTTTCCCATTAGAATAAAGCTAAAATAAGTAGTTTTTGTTTCTAAATATACTGCTGTATATGAAAATCTATTTACTGAGTCACAGCTTTATTGAACTTTAAAACTCCATAAAATGTTACATGTTTGTTGATTTTTATTAAGGACAGTTACTTGGTTATGTGGGGTTTTTGTCAACCATAATTTTGGTTTGCATTTGAACAGATAATATTCATATAACTTCTTATATTTTCCAGCTTTCTTACTTGGATGTTGAAGGCAATTCCATTAATATGATCCAAATGACATTCCTTAAACTACTGAGTGCCTCTGCCAGACAAAATTTCACTTACAACTGTCATCAGTCTGTAGCTTGGCATGATGCATCATATGACAGCTATGATAAAGCGCTAAGGTTCTTAGGATCAAATGATGAAGAAATGTCTTATGACAACAATCCTTACATCAAAGCTCTTCACGACGGCTGTGCAGTAAGTAGAGGTTCAGAACAGTCTCTATGAAACCAACCTGTCAAAGCAGAAATCAAATTAATTCCTTTTGTCACAGCTTTCTTCTGAGAAAAGCTTTCTGAACACTTTGTTTTTAATGGACTGTCTTTCAGCGGGTTTTTAAATACAACACTAGTCTCTTATTTGCTTTTCATATGTGTACAAAAAAACCCTACCAACCATAAACCAAACAACAGAAGTAGAACAAACCTGGATAAAGGCTGTCAGCACCAATGTGCTGAAACTAGACTATCTGCTAGTATAAGCACAGTGTAAGAGAACAATAGGAAACAAAACCAAAACCAGTCAGGGGAGGCAGCCCATCAGCAGAATATACTCAAAATCAGGGCATACGCTGACAGAATATTTAGTGAATACAGTAAAACCATTTGTGAATTAAGTCATATGTATGTATCCAAACATAGTGAATTAATTGCACAGTTTGCTGGATGACTTTGTATTTCCTTTTTTTCATTTTTTGGTAGTCAAAGGCAGGTGAAGTTTGTGGATTGTACCTTTCAGAATCCTCTCAGCTCTGCTCAAATCCCTGGAGCTATCCAAAAACGCATCAGATCTCTGAGCGCCTCTTCAGTAGAGTCTTTGTAGGCATAGCAACTGTTACCTCTTTACAGAAACAGAAGGGTTCATACTGAACACTTTGTTTCAAAGACATCAAAGGAGCAAGTGGCAATTGAAGGCTCATTAATTATTTTGGGTTTTGACATGGGAACATTTTGATGGCAGTTCCTCAAGAAGTCAGTGAGAGACAATCTGAGACCTGAAAGTGTCAGGATTCATACCTGGCTCTGAGATAGAGATGCAGCTCAAGTAGGTGCAGAGTATCTTCCTCTCAGTAATGAGATTCTAATATGTAACTGGTTCATGTCAGCCTTTCTGTATGTACTGTATATTTATTCTTCTTTTGTTATTCACAGTGGGTGAGTATAGTGCTCCAGAGAGATCTGGAAGTGATGTAGGGTGTAACTGTCACTAAACTAAGAACACTCAGATCTACCAACTTGGATGCTCATCTAAACTCCCAAGACCCTGGCAGAGCTGAATGGGGTTTCAGCAAGACATAAGAGACTATCTGAATGAAGTGCAGTCCTGACAACTAACATGATGACTTACCTGGCTGATGTTTAGAGAAGGTAGAGAGCCCTTGTTAGGAAGTAAGGGTGTGCTTTCAAACCTGGTTTCTAACTGCATCAGTTGTTAGTCATTTCAGACTTCTACTTTCTTTCATGTCCAAATAACTGCTTTAATATTTTGTAAGACAGTTATAGTCTTTCCTCCTAGAAGGTGGAGCTTTCTTCTGTCTCTCAGAATTAGTAAGTTTTTCCACAAGGAAGACATGCACACTGCTATGAGAATATTGTTATTATTTTTTAAATAGTATAGATGTGAACTCAGAATTCCTTAAGAATCATTAAATGTCTTAGCTAATTTCTCATTTGTAGGCCTTACATGACAAGACATATTTTAGCAAGCCAAAAGCTAGGAGCCAATCCCTTTCTCAAATCAAAACCATTCCGTTTCACATTTTAAAAATAAAATCCTAAGAAAACATGAACTGTACAGTCTGTAATATCTGGAGCATGAGGGTGCAATACTTTATAAATTCTAGACTTCAGAGAGAACCTACGAAGCTCTACAGTACATGCTTACTGCTCTGATCCATAACCACGTTTGCTTTTTTCCCTTCTTTTTTAACAGTCAAGAAAGGGCTATGCGAAGACGGTGATTGAAATCAACACGCCCAAAATAGACCAAGTGCCTATAGTTGATGTGATGATCAATGACTTTGGTGATCAGAACCAGAAGTTTGGATTTGAGGTCGGTCCTGTCTGCTTCCTTGGTTAACCTTAAAAAAAAATCAGATCAATAAAAATGTTGCACTTTGGTGCTGCCAACCCACTTCATGCCACATGCAAGTTTTGAATAAGGATGGCATAGAAAATATGTCTTGCTGTGTATGTATGTCTTATCTAGAAAGTAATGTTTGCCCTTGTAGGGCCAGAATCACATGACTTAAACTTATTTTGAAAGCATGCTGTGGCACAGACAGACAACACAGGGCTCGCTTTAGGAACACCCCCTCTCCTTTGGATTCTGTTGGTGCTGTAAAAAAAATTAACAACATGGTGCTCCTTCCATTGCAACAAAGAGGTGATAAGAAAGTGTTTAATAAACTGTAATTATTCTATGTACAGTACTATACTGTTATTTCACTGACCATTTCCAAAACTTGCATGTGTTGCTGAACTGCATTTGGCTCTTATTTTATAATTACAAAACTACATTGTCAATACTGTGTATGTATTCTCAAAAAAATAAAGCTGTAATGGCCAGTGAAGCCAATTCCATTTCTGATTAATAATAAAATCCCTTTGTATATATTGCTGTTGAAGAGCTTTGTTATTTGAAGTCACCAACAAAACTTACGGTGGCAAAACTGGAAGATCTTGAGCATCACACTCGACTCTTTTCTGCTGATATGACTCTAGGATGATGAATTTCAGTAATGAAAGTACCTTCAAAGGTGCCGTGTTCCATGGTGCTATACCTCAGACTCTATCTTCTTTTCTAATTTCATAAGACACCTGTATGTACCTAAAATAAACAAGTTTATATTTTTGGGTGGGGAAAATATATAAGATAAAATAAAACTTCTGTGTAAGAGATCTGTTAAAAAATCTGTGTGAAATAAATTAGTCATATAGGTTTCCTTTTTTTGTTTGTTTTTGTAAGCTCATCTGAATTTGTTTCCGTTGTGCTTATTTGGTCTGCATAAAATATTAAAACTGGATTCTAAACAGTTATTTATGAATTTTTGCAGTGTTTACTTAGATTTTTATGTAAGCAATAATGGATGTTTGCTTCCTGAACTGGATACTAAAAGTTCCACTGAATGGTCCTACACAATATTTGCCCATCCCATTAATATGAATGATTTTTTCCTGTTATTTCACCTGAAGGCCAGGGATGCAATATGTCTAGGTCACGTGATTCTACATAGTTGCTAAGCAACATACGAGGGGACTGCTTCCTGCAGAGCTGTCTTTGACCCAAACTCTTACAACTTGCTATTCAAATCTCACCAAAACATGTTGGTTTGGCCTTCCCTCTGAACACTTTATTCAGGTAGTTGGAAGTAGAGATTACATTTTAGCTTTACAACACAAATCCTTTTGTAATTATTTTTCATAATATATGTAAGACTTGAAAAGAAATGTTTCTATTTCTTATAAATTGTTAAATTAAATAGCACTAGTTTCTGCTGGCTCATTTCCAACTGGTATTTTCTTATGCACGTTTCAAAAGTAAACTTCTTGCTGTTCATATTTTCTTTTATTTTTGAACCAAAGTTTGTAACTGTCACCTCAAAGAGGAAAATACAAATTTTATTAATAAAATCAAGTCTTGTCTACCTGGATTGGTCATCCTCATTTTTCAATGTCCAAAACTTGCCCACTGTCACCACTGTTACTTCACTCTGCTTCCAGACCATCCAGACCCAAAAATAATCTTACTAGATGTCCTGGCTAATATTGGGCAACAGCACAGGGAAGTGTTAACAGAAAAGATTCTCATCTGGCCTTTGCAGATAATTCCACATTTAGTTTGTATGGATTTCTAGCTGCAGCATTACACATAATACTGGCAAACGCAAGACAAGAACCCAATATTCTTTCCCAAGCCATTCTCTTACAACCTACAACATCTGAGTTCTTCAGTCTTGTGATTATCCTTGTAGGAGCCCATGAGGTAGGCAAATGTTCCTATTTATTGTTGAGAAACAGAAGACAACTAGACCAAAACCTAGAAACTAGTGGGGAACAAAATTTCCAGTACCTTGATTTAGATAATAGAAGCAGAATGATGTTGAGTCCAAGCTAGAAACATGATGTATGTCACCTAGGGCCTCCTCCAAAATGGTCTATATATTTTTTTTTTTAATCTGCTGACTGTTCTTTATGAGGTCTGGTTATGTCCATGATACGTGGAAGAGCAGCTCCAAGAAGCCTGGCAGAGTAGCAGCCACCTACTGGATCAGGTGCTTTAGAGCAATTCAGGTAAAAAAAACCAATAAAGATGGTTGTGATTTGGCAGTCAGAATTAGGCTACAGAAAGATGTTTCTAAGACTGCAATGATCTGCGCAAGAAGCCACATGAACCCAGATCTTTTCCCGAACTAGTCAAAAGATCTTGCCAAGGTTCACGTTGACAGCATCCTAAAGGGTCTACACCTCTCAGGAAAGGACTCAGCAGGTTTATGCTTTAGCTGTTCTTGAGGCCTCATCCAGACTATTTATCCTGTCATGAAACCAACTCACCAGCACTAGTTGTTTTAACTCCCCTTTGTCCATTCTTGGTTTCAATACACTGTTCTTGTTCATTGCTAGATGACATCTGGATTTTACCTCTAGAAAGTGACAAAACAGAACTTGGGATGTTCTGTGATGTTTCCATCCTACCTCAGAGCGGACTGGGGAGTTTTTCATGAAAATTTGTTTTGAGCCTCTCTCTAAACAGAGAAAAGCCACACTGGAGGTGGCATACAGTTTCTTCACTGCAAATACCGATGTTGCTGTCACGTTATATGGAAAGGCAGTAACTGAGCACACAGCAAACACAAGCCAACAAATAATAAAGGATAACATGGACATTATAGAGAGATTTAAATGGCAAGCTACCACTAGAGAGCTATAAACCATGCTATGCAGTTTCTTCTCTTTCTCCCCATCACCCTGACCTCAAAAAACTTTGTAAAAATGTAATGAAGATTTTTTTTTTCAGTCTAAATGGGCAGTCATTATGCCTAACATCAACTGTTACATTGTGACACAAAAAGCTGCCTTCTTTTTCAAAAATAAGCACAGTTATTTGCTTAAGATTCTTCCCATTAGGAGCATCTTTATTAAATTTAAAATGAAGGTTCACATGCTAACGACTGGGAGGAGAACCCTTAATAACACTTGATTTTCTATTACATGCACACTCATTTTTTCTGTGAATGAGCATCTTCTATTGTACATGCACCAAAAAGATGACAAAGACAAGATATTAAATGTCATGGCTGTTACATTTACCCAGAAGGGTGTCTTATTTGTGTTCCTTTTCTAGGCACATAAATTATCAAAGAGTCTCATTGTTAATTCAGTAAAAAGCAATGCCAAGATTATTGCAAAAGAGTAGACTCCTCTGAAGCTATTTATTCATTTTGTTTTCAATAAGGACATCAAAGATTATTACAGTGAGGAAGGCTGCAAGCATACAGATAGTCAGACATGCTGCTTTAGCCAAAATTGAGCTTGTATTTTTTCTCAGCTATGTGAATGAAGGCTCTGTTTTAATGAGAGAGGATGGAGCCAAAGCCTACAATGCTACCATGGACATGTTTTGTCTAGGTTCTCTCAGGAGCTTCGCCAGACCTTGACTTTGTTTCCAGTTTCTCAAGGGTGGAGAAGTGAGCTCCATCAAAACACATCTAACTTCAGTAAAACAGACAGGAGTTGTTAAGAATTCAGCAGTTGGACTGGGATCTTAAGTGTCATGTCTGCTCTCTGGTACGAGCTAAGAAATTATTTTTTTTAAGATCAAAAAGACATTGTAGCTAAATCTTGCTGAAGCATAAAAGAACTCCAGCTTGCAGTGATTAAAATGTAGATGAAAATTAACATTCAGTCTATCCAATATACTGCTATTACATTATGCACTACTAAAACATAATTTATATAAAGAGGAGCTGACCAAGGGCCCAGCCGCTGGGTTATGATAAAATCCACAAGTATGAAGGCAATGCATCTATTTTCTTTTCCTTTTCTTGATGGTACCAGGTGTTCTGTTAAAGTCCTGAGTTTAGTCCCCAAGATGAAACTTGAGTCTTTTGTCTCATTTGCTTTCATCATCATTTGGTAATTTGTATTTTGGTGGATGATGCTGACTATTTGATTGCCTTTCAATGTCTGTTGAGCTATTACAGCCCAATAGTAGCAGTGGTTTTCAATTTCCTGATTGTCAGCCATTCTACGCCCAAGTGACTAACGTTACTGCTTTTTCTCATACTCAGCTGATATTTTCTGAGCAACATAAAGCTCAGGAGGGATAATCACTCAACCTCCTTCATGATTTTAAAACAAAAAACATCTGCCACAAACAATGTCAATAAGCCCTCAACAGATAACAAGAAAATGGGAAATTAATCACTTACCATATGATACAGTAAGCAGAATAGCTGATGGGACATTTATCATCACTTCTCCTTCTGTGTACGTTAAAGAGCTTGCAAAGCCATGTTCCAATTTCGTGTTCTGGCCTTCATTTTACACATCTTAAATGGTGGTCAGTAAAAAATATCTGCAAGAGGAAAACCAAATTAATTCTCCTCTAGCCCCAGAAGTTCTCTAAACTGAACATTCTGCTCTGTTTTCACTATAGTAAAGATGTAATGAGTAATTCGAAGAACCTTTTGGAGTCCACAGGGCTGGGGCGGCAAGGCTGCCCAGAGTCACAAGGTCATCCTAATGACCAGGAATGAACACAGCAAATCATCTTATTGCCCTGAAATATCTCATACCTGGAGATCTTGAAAATGGCTACAGCGCACTATGTGCTGCAGCAACGCAAGGCCACAGTGTTCTGTTGCCTGCAGAGGCCCAGGCTGCAAGTTCTGTAGTTCCCTAGCACAAGTAAAAAGTAAACACCACTAGAGCACAGCTGTAAACCTGAGTTTTTAAACAGAAAAGATTAACTAAATGTTGAAACTGGAACTTAACTGGTGATGTAGCTAACAAATAGCAGTAACATTCCAATACAATGAATAGAATCACAGAACCATAGAATGGCTCAGGTTGGAAGGGACCTTAAAGACCATCTAGTTCCAACCCCCCCGCCATGGGCAGGGATGCCAATCGCTAGACCAGGTCGCCCAGGGCCACATCCAGCCTGGTCTTAAACACTGCCAGGGACAGGGCATCCACAACCTCTCTGGGCAACCTGTTCCAGTGCCTCACCACCCTCCTGGTAAAGAAATTCCTCATGATCTCTAATCTAAATTTCCCCTCCTTTAGCTTGTAACAATTCCCCCTTGTCTTATCACAGTTTGACCAGCTAAAAAGTCTCTCCCCTTCTATCCTATAGTCCCCCTTTAAGTACTGGAAAGCAGCGATGAGATCCTCTCGAAGTCGTCTCTTTTCCAGGCTGAACAACCCCAACTCTCTTAGCCTTTCCTCGTAGGGGAGGTTCTCCAGTCCTTTAATCATCTTTGTGGCCCTCCTCTGGACCCGCTCCAACAGGTCCACATCTTTTTTATGCTGAGGAGCCCGGAACTGGACACAGTACTCCAGGTGGGGCCTCACGAGGGCAGAGTAGAGAGGCAGAATCACCTCCCTAGACCTGCTGGTCATGCCTCTCCTGATGCAGCCCAGGATGCGGTTGGCTTTCTGGGCTGCAAATATACATTGTTGGCTCCTGTCCAGCTTTCGATCTGTCAGGACCCCCAAGTCCTTCTCTGCACGGCTGCTTTCAATGAGTTCCTCACCCAGTCTGTACTCACAGCCAGGATTACTCCTACCCAAGTAGTTTCAGAATAATGTTTCAGAAATGGAGATACTGATTTGTTAATTTACTTGGGAATCTTATACAGACAGCCCAGTAAAGTCAGCTAGGGTATCATCACTGACCTGAATAGCTATTAGAGCAGGCACTGTTCATTACAGCATATACAGTACATTAAGTGAATGAGAAGTGGAGAGATTTAGAATGAAGTTATTTCTATTGATATAAAAGCTTCTTTCTGTCAAATATTAACAAAAAATAAAGTAAGATTTGATATTTTCATGCAGCCTCTGGAGCTTATGCCTTTTTTATTAGAATATCAACGGCAGCTCAGGTGAGAGAGTAGCTCTGCTCTGTGGACCTGTTGCTCAAATTGGCTCACAAGATAACACAGCATGATGCAAAGGCTCAGGCTCTGGAGAATGCATAAATATATAATCTTCATAACATTCACTATTCAGTAACTTTCTGATTTGGATGTATAGGGCTCAGTTATCTCTCTTATTCCTCAAAAGGTTTTTAAAATATCCACTTTGCTCTAGGCCTGCACACTTGCTCAATGCATGGACATTAAGATCAAAGCTGTTTACTGTCAGGAAGGGCCAAAAATGGAACTTTAATTTGTAGAAAATTTCCACAGCACTCCTATTTCTGAACAAAACAAAGTATGTTTCACCTGCTTACCTCCACCTATTTTTTTAATTGTGGTCTTTCCATTTGAAATTATCAGATGTTTTTCTTCAAACTGACTGAAAATATTTGACTGTTAGGAGGAAGTCTGCCAGTACCCACAATGAGATTGTTTCTCTGTGTGCCAGGAGGCAGGAGTTGAGTACAATACTTGACAGCTGAATAAAGACAACTGTATAAAAGAAAAGCACAATAAAACCAAGCAGAATTAGTTCTCAGTGTACAAGGAGAAAAGGAGAAAAATGCAGAGGAAAAAAAGGAAATAAGGAAGTAGTGGGGAAATACATGGGAAAAGGATGATGGGAGTGGAACTCATCTCTCTCCTGTCCTCAGCCTAGGGCAGAAGGGTGAGAAATCTTTATGGCCCAGTCTGGGAGCAACCTATGTGATCGCTGGCACACAGCAACAGTCCAGGTCTGTTTCTCACAATCATTGCAAAGTGGAGGGGTGTATAGTTAGGAGGCTGTAGCAAACTGGTTTACAAAAACTACACCTAAAGCATGTATCAAAGACTGCTGGCCTCTGTGGGAAGCACCGTGCCACTAATACTGGCTGCAGCCTCGTCCTTGTCCCTTGCCCTCGCTCCCCTCATTCCCAGGTAGATAGTATTCAGCCTTTTTCTGTTTAAACACAGTGCTTTCAACTCTCTGCAAGCAGACGTGGGCTAACTCCCACACACAACCAGGGCTGCAAAATGGCAAAACGCAGAAAAGGTTAAAGCCCAGGGCCTGAGAACACTATATACATGAAAAGACAGGATTAAAAAGAAAGGGAAAGACTACTAAATACAGCTGATAAAACAGTTACACTAAACCACTGTTTTAGAAGGTGGCACTAAGGACACTTACTTCAGTGTTTTTTCTGACCAAAACTTCCACCTCTATGAAGGACGGAGTTTTGGCTAAAAACTGGTAGAAAGGGTTCTCTCTGGACCAAGCAGCCGGTTGCCCGAGGTTCGCCTCCGGCATGAGAGCAGACATAGTCCTAATGCTGGCCGCCTGGGCTGGCTCGCAGCCATCTGGGAGGGTGTGTGCCGCGGCGTGGGGCGGTGCTCGGTACCGCTAAAGGCCTGCGGAGCTGTCTGATAAGTTCACTGCTGAGAGCACGGCAAGCCGAAGTAGCTCGGGTAAAACGCCCGCACAACTCTCTGTATGCGCTGTAACCCAAGAACGCAACCACCAACAGTTTCCCCGTACCACGCAAACTGCCGCAAACAACAGAAGAGCTCAAACCCACCCCTCCGCCCTCAGCAAATGGCGGACCGCGTTGGGCTGGGCTGGGCCAGGCCGGGCTGCCGCGCGCCTCCGCAGCTGCGGCCATTGGGAGCGTCAGGACTGTGGGCTGAGGGGCGCGGTTTGGGCTTGCGGCAGGGGCTGTGAGCCTGTCGTGTTTCCTGCCCCTTTGTGGGGAGGGGTGCTGAGCTTACCTCAGAGGCGGCTGCTTTAAGCTTGTAAGGTAACTTCTGAGTCCCCCTGTAAGAGAGAGGTAGCTTTATTTATCTCTAGCTAAAAATTCCTGCGATCTTTTTGTCAGTTTTTTTTTTTTACTTCCCCTCAATCCTGGTTTCTCCTAAAAGCATCCCATTAAGAATGTACCAGTCACAGAGCCACAGATTTTTCTCTCTCTGCACATGGAGGAGGTGGATTCAAGTTTAGTTATTGCCCCTGCGGAGGCATAAGTAAAGTCAAAGCAAAACAAAAAATCCTCACACAAAACAAACAAAAACAGACAACCCCCCCATCTTCAGACATATGAACCCATTGCATGTCTTCTGACTCCCTATCTGTGCTGTACAGAGGTAAGTGCCACCTCACACTCGTGTTTTCTCATCATACCATACAAACACTTCCCGCGAGTTAGCATGAGGATTATTCTCTGATGAGCTAGAGATGCTAAGAAGAGAAACCTTTTTAAAGAGTAAAGGGAAAACAATGGGGTTATTTTGTTTTTACCTAGGTGTTTCTGTGGTAGAAAGAGCTGCACAATTTTGCAAGTCCTGAGTAGCTGTGGGACTTCTGACAGCAGGTATGCAAACACTTAACAGTATTTTAAACAACACTATAAACTAACAACAGATACATGTAATTATTTTTGAAACACCATTTAAAGTGTTTTTAGACTGAAATCTCTTCCGTTGAGACATATCAAGCAGCTTTGTGGTGGGTGTGGTAACTCCTCAATCTCTTCCTCTGAAAGCTTTGACTGAAAACTAAGCCACAGCCAGGGTTTTGTGGTTGACCTTGGACTATTCCTTCAGTGAACTCATTCCTGAATTTATTACTGCTGTAGCTCATCACCCATAATATATCCAGAATCTTTCCCCTGTTATCTTAATCTGCCAGGTTAAATTCATCTTTTTGACATGATACCCATTAAACAGTGTAAAAGAAAAGTAAAAGCTTCATTACTCAAGAGGGAGAAGCACACAGGTTACTGTCCACAGGTCTGCTTTAGCACTTGCTGAAATATAGAGGGTGTTTCATTACAACTTTTAAGATAAACAGGTGAAAATAAGGAATCCTCTTGTCCACAGTCTGTCACCTTTAAAGACCACAGCAAGGATTCTTTAACATTCATAGTTTTAGGATGTTTCTATGTAACATGTACAACAAAGTAAGAGACTTGCACCAGTCCTACACATAGACGAGCAGGAAATTAATGGGTTGTGGTCTAGCCTCAGCTCTCTTACCCTCAGTTCTCCTTAGCTGTGAATTATCTTAGGCTGAGGGTATCCCAGGAACACAAATAGAATGATAATGCTTCCTTAAAAATATCTGCCTGCCAGACAGGCAGGTGGGGATAATAAGTTAAAACATTTCTGAGCAGGGGAGAGCTCCAGACCATGGTAATTCTTAAATTAAAACAGTTGCAAACCATGCATTCTCCTACCACTGCTCCTGCCTATCTGGACTGGAAAGAAAATAAAAAAAAAAAAAAAAAAGGACACATTTCAAACACCTAAGTGTGAGAAAAAACACTCTTAATTAAGTCTGATAGAGGACAAAATCTTCGAAGCAAAGAACTTAAGAGAACTTTATGGAAGATAAACAAGTCAGCTGAGTCAAGTGCCTCACAAAATGGAGACACACATTTGCTTGGATTTCAGGCCTTAGACACCCTTTTCCTTAACTGACAAGACCCATTGGTTGGTACTCAGGAGCTCCAGAACATCTGAAAAAAATACACAAAAAGGAAAAAAAAAACCCTCATCAATGTTCTGTGTATGCTTTCTTGAAAACACTATTGAATTGAAAAACACTACTTGTGCAGTAAATATAAAGCTTGATATATCTTACCAGTCTCCAAAAGTTTTCAAGTAAATCTGAAGAAACCCTTTCAGTAGGCTTAAGTTTCCTGCACATGGATGCAATACATTTTAATTTTCAGCTTCTTAAGAGCTTTTAGATGATGCTGGGAAAAAAAAAAATCTCTCTTCAGTCAGTATCTCATCATAAACGTATGCCAGTATAAAACATACTAAAGGTATTTTTATAGAAGTGACTCACGTAAATATAAATTCATATGAAGATAAAAATACATTTTTCTCTCTACTGTGGTGATATCAACTACTTATAAAGACTTTTGATCTAATTTCACACCATTTCTTGTGATGCTTATCAAACAGAAACTGCAGAGAGCTACTGAAGCCTGATGCCAGGGTAAGTGAAAGGGGAATCAGAGCCATTCTGCTTTTCTGACTGCTATTACGGTAATGTGATAGTACCTTGACAGATGCTAGGAAAAATCACCTTGCTGATTGACTTTCCTTCAAACCTAAGGCTGTGGGTAATCAAAGAAAATATGAACATCTGGGTGAGCTTTTGATTGCCATGCTCACAGATACAGTGCACCCAAATAAGCAACAATTAGTCAGCACAGCTTGTGTCAAAAGAGGCATCAGGTTAATTCAAATTAAGTGAGGATAAATTGAATCCAATTGACATTCATGCATATTTGTATGCATAGGTTAAATAAGCTTCTTCTACACCACATTATCCTTTATTTACAAGGAGAAAACATGTAAAGTTTTGTGTTTTGAGTAAATATTTTCAAAAGCTTTTTGACTTCTTAAAGCCAAACTTTTGGGAAAACTATCCTTTGGAGGGGCCTAGAATCTGGAAATTTTTTTTTGCTTTCTCAGGTTCATATCTCTCACTTCTTAATAAATTTCACAAATTTGGAGCAGTTATTCATATGCATTTTGTCGGCAACAATTAGTATAATACCTGACTGATATTTGGATAAACTTAGTAGCTAAGGTGATGATCAAGACAACAACCAGACTGTAGTAAAAAAGGAAAGTCCTTAAACTGAAGAATAATTTCCTCTTGGTTTTATGTGTAGAATTTTCTTTCAAAAAAAAGAGTATTCTTGTTTGGATTCTCTTTATTGCAACAGTAAGTTAGGTTTGCTTGAGAACCTGGAATTAAAACTTACCAAAGGCAAAAGACAAAGGTCAAGTTGTATGCTTGATATTTTAAAAACAAAAATATAGAAGAAGAATTCTAGCTCCTTGCAGTAAATAAATTTTAGTCTTTGCTTGGCAGATACAGATACCATTGTTTCCAAGTTAAGCTTTTACAACTTTATTTGTAACTCAGGGGTCAAAATCTGTTCTTGCTAGCAAAATAGTGACAGACTCTGTACCTGAGGTGTTATCAGTGCTCAACTACCTAGAGGTGAAATTCACTGTAATCTCACCTAAATCTGTTAGCTCAATCTGACTTGATTCTAAAATGCTACTGCAAAATTTCAGAATTGTTCTGCAACACATTTGGATGTGTTCATCTAAAGCCTGGGGCAAAACAGTTTTTCCCACACTACATGATAGGAGAAGGTCACAGGCACAAAGGCCCAGCTGCAGCCAGTGGTATGAGTATCTCACTCTGCTTGTGGCTCTGAGTTCCCAAGGTTATTAGAGCCAGGAACCTTCAGAGCTGTGTTGGGAACATTTAAAACACAGATAGAACAGAAGGCCCATGTCAGAGAAGAAGGCTGGGTGAGTCAGTCCATGAGCACAGAACTCAATACACAATGAATGTGGCCAAGCAGTGGTTACAATTTTTTTTTTCCTGAGGGTTCACTTTGTTTTAGAGCCAAGAAATAGGTTTTTGCTACTCATTGACTCCTGTGACTATTAAGAGTCTAACACCCTTGAGAACAATAAGAACAATTAATTAGAAAACTGTTACTGGACTGTCTTCATAAATCAAGGATTAGATTGTAATCCATAACTTCAAAAAAAGCCTTTTAGCAGTTGTTTTCTTGAAGTTCTTTCCTTTAAAACACTAACCCCTCTTATACACCCATCTTCTGATTAAGAGATTGAGTTTTTCTATTAGCATTATCTTCAGAAATATCTTTGATGAAAAATCCCCTAGATAGTCTAATGATATGGTCCAGTTACTGTCAGGTGCCCAGGCCCTTAACAAATGCTATTGAAAAAATCAATACCAATCCTTCAATGACTTCAAAGGATGTGGACCCAGGACCATAGTAACAGTGATTGTCTCCAGCAAATGACTGTTCAGTGGTCATGCTGCAGTGGCCTGGAAGTCCAAATCCCCCTCAGTAACTTTCAAAACAGACAATTGCTGGGAAATGTAAAATCATCTCAAGCAAACAGGCCAGTAGCTCCATTTTCTGGATAGTCAAGTACCTACTTACTTACTCCATTGCTTGCTCATTATTTGCCTAAGATCTTGGAGAAGAAAGTCTGCTAAAAAAATTAAGTTCCAAAAATTTAGGTCAGCATTTCAGACATTCAGCCCACAAAGGAATACTGTGCACCACAGAAGAATCAGCTGGCTGCTCCTCGCTTTGCTGCTTTTATTTAGGGATTTAAAAGTAGACTAAGGAGAATAAATTTTCATAGGAGGGAAAAGAAAAAACATTCCACATAATAAACAGCAAAGCAGCAATCATAGTTATGGTCTCTGATATTCATTCTCTGGGTAAAGCAGCCTGCTTTCTTAGAATCAGTAGCAGGAACAGGGGAATATTTAGTAAAGTTTGAAGGAGTGTGGCAACTACCTTATCAGTAAAACCCTAAATATATGTTACATGGACCACTTTTTTTAATGCATTTGCAGCAGCATGTAATGAATAAACACAATAAAAATATCAAAAAGTACTTGAAATCTCTTTTTTTTTTCCAAAGCTCTCTCCTATTTTTACTGTGACATAAACCAGTACTGATTGTGCAAATGAGGTTTCCCATCTCAAATCTACATCAGTGAGAAAATAAATATGAATGTGAGTTTTCAATTTATTGACATGTATGCAAACCCCATTAAATTGTATGCCCCTGTTTAGCTACTCTTCATTTTCTTTTGCATCAGTTTATCAGTACGTTGCAGTACATAAGGTGTTAGCCATGAAACACAGCAGTTTATTACTTTGATTAAAGCAACGAGAAACCAATTGAAATCACTTCAGGATTTTCTCACAGGAAGTGTTCCTAATCTTGTTAACAGTTCTCATTGTTCTCTTCTGGATTCTAATTTGTCTACACCTCTTTTTTAAAAATACTGTGGCGCCAGAATTAGCTGAGACCTTACCTGTACTGAACTGTGAGAGGAAAAAGTACTTCCAGGCTTTATACATGATAGTCTATTTCTTACAACAGCTTCACATTCTAACTCTGTATCCTGTTTGTGACTCATTATAAACTCCGATCCTTTTCTACCTTGCTGGTGCATGGATGCTGAGACCACCTGTATTGCACATTTAATTTCTTTTTTCCCTGGTAGGACTCCCACACTTACTGCCGATGTCTGTTTTACAGGCTTCAGACCAAATCCACCCCTCTATCTAGTTATTTTGAACTCCAGATTCTTTCCATCTTCCTTCTTACTTCTCACAATTCAGTGCCCCTACACAGTATTTTCTTTAACCACATAGGAGATAGCACTAGGAATTTACCTAGAAAATAAAACCTAAGGCCTATCTAACCTTCACCTGAGCATCCTGCCTGGAAAATGAACCACTGAAAGCTGTTTCAAATAGGACAAAATGTCAAGAGCAAATCATATAAAATCAGCATGGCCTGTTCCTTACTGTCAGTATCTTCTGCACACTGATAATGTATCAAAACCAATGAACTAAACAAAATGGTTCTTTCCACTCCTGGTATGCTTGTGTCTTGTTAAATAAAATTAATAATTTCTCATAATTAAACTTTATGAAGAATGATATAAAAATGCATTGAATGCATGAACCTACTCCCTGTTATCTGCTATTCTCCTCTTTATCTGTTAAGCATCAGATTGATATTTCGTTTTCTTCCTTCCTTTTGAACCAAGTTATTAAAAAATAACTCATTGTCCTTAAGTTCTAAAGTAATCAGTTGCAATTAACCTTGTAACTTAATATTTCCATGGTCTGTTGCCACACATGTATGTCATTTCTCTCTACTCCTTCTCAAGTGTGCTTCAACATTTTATACGTACTCACTTTCAGACCCCCTACTGCAGACATGCTGTACCACCATGTCGAACTCTACTGCTCCATTAATCATGATAAAATCATTATCATGATTTCTTTCTTTGTGCATAATACAGTGTTTGTATGAATGCTTGTTGCAACTGGAAGTATATTGTGCCATCTAGCACCTAACAGTTTAAGTTATGCAATGAATGAAGATTAGACTAGGGAAAATCTTACAGCCAGTTTCACTGAAAACAGTTCTCTGAACTGGCCACTCTCTTTGTGACATCTGTTCGCACAGGACCTTCTGGCAGCTTTGGGGATTTTTTTATTTCAAAGTACTTAAGGGACAAATGTTATGCCCAAATATATTCTCTGCAATAACCATATGTTAGTGAAATAAATTAGACTAAGTAACTACCCAGGAGAAAATTAGGTTTTACAGGCATGAGCGCTATCAGACTCAGGAATCTCTTTACCATGTAGACCTCAGTGTTACGGCAATAATATGGTACCTTAAGCAAGCTATTGGCTGAATCAATCAAGTTGGTCTCGACTGTATGTTAGTGAAGTCATTTTATCCTCATAAGCTGATTTCAGTCCATTAAGACAGCCTTTTGCTTCACAGTGTGTATAGTCACTGCATTTTCCTCCATTCTTCATGCAACGCAGCACTCAACCATGTTGGTGCTTATTACTGATAACAAGAATGTGATCTACAGTGTCAAAGGAAAAGAGTGTCATGTGGATGATACCAGGAGAAACTGCATCAGCATGCACAATGTTATCACGTAGACAAGAAATATAAATGAGGGATGAAATACAATTTGAGCAAATATTTGGATGGAAAACAAACACACCATTGGAGACAATTTGTGAAGCAGCTGCGTAGGAATCCTCCTTCTCTTGTAATTCTTGTTATGGGATTGAAAATAAGAAGAAATCAGAATTGTTAAGCAATGAGGAAATAAATATTTTCACTGAAAGTGGTTCTACTATAAGGAAATCCTTATAATTCACTGACAGGACAGGCATTATAAAAGATATTGGGTTAACTGCATGAGCATCCTAAAAGCTTGTGTATTAAATCTGTTCATTTGGCAGCAAGACTAATAGGCCTAAAAGCTTTCTAGCTCATTTTAACACCTTCTGTTTTTCTCATTAATGCTGGCACTGATGTTCAGTTTTTATTGTAGGAGCTGATCATACATACAAAACCTTGCTACTGTTCCTCTTTAGAGACCACATCTGAGTCACTTCTGAATATCTAGCAGATGCTCAAGATATTCAGTTCTTGGAAAGACACAACAGAACCTTTACACATAAGGCCATTTGAAGGACCTCTGCAATCCCTACCTACTGTGCCTAAACAGGACAACTCTTCTTGAAGATACTGACTCATGTAAGCCCTAGGTGCTGGCTTTATCTTCTGAATCAGCTTGTACTGAGTCTGGATCCTAGACTAGACCAATCCCATACAGTATTACCAAGTCCGTATTTTAAATTTGTACCCAATACTTATCATGTCCAACAATTCCAGTGCTGCTTTTGACATTACAGTCTTCTTCTTCTACCAGTGCTTGCCTTCCAACCTTTCATAACAGAAGAAATGTAACTCCTGAGGCCTAAGAGCATGGCTGGGAGAGGGTAGTTTTGCCTTTTACTGCACTGAGTTTAGTAAGCTTAAAACTGCATACTCAAGGAAATATGTTTATTTGAGTGAATATTCCTCACGTCACTAAAGAATCAACATTTATCAGCATCTCAGATTTGCTCCTCAGCTCTCATATATAAGGAATTCATGGGGCCTGTACATAGATAATGTTTATGCTCTTTTGGAAGCAAAGTGGTTTGTTACCATGCAGCAGCAGATGGGGTTGAGGAATCTAACGACCTGCTGGGATCGAATCAGATGCAAGTGTGTTTTAGAAACATTTGTCATTTTTATTTTCTCTGAAATACATTTAAGAGTAAAAATGTCTGCAGGATAAGAAACATCTTCATTAAGGATGGATACCTATGTGCACTCCTTTTCTTTCTGTATGCTTTACTCTCTTTCTGCTTTAGCCACAGGGGAGTTGATGCTAAGATGCTCATAGTGAACTTCATGAGAACATGCATAAGCAGTGGGTAGGCTAGAAGAAACTACTCATCTCTCCCTGGCATAGCAGTCACATGATCACAGATACAGAGCTGAGAGTAACAAGAGTGGTGCTACCAAAACTCGTAATGCCTTAATCCATCATCTGGATCAAATCACAACTAGTTCCCAACCAGCAAGAGAGACTAGTCCTAGCTACAAGCACCACAAATTGTGATTTTCTGAGTAAGCAGTATCACCCAGTAAATGATCTATGTTCTTGTATGATGACTAAACTCTTAGAGTCTGTTTCTGATGCTAATGGACTTCTTTTATAGCTTTTCTGATATTGCCAGCTTTGGAACAAGAGCTTCTCAACTCTCTTCCCTGCTCACTCTTCCACATCCCTTTTCCAGAAATGTACTCCCAAGTGTTCATATTTGCTGTTTTGAGCCTAAGATGTGAGTACATAAATCAAATCCAAACTGCTAAACTAGTCTGGTTTTTTTCCTATGTATATCTATACATATCTGCCTTTTTAGATTCCCTAACCAATTAAAGTTACAGATGGTTCACCCCACTATTGGCACTGGAGCTACATGACTTGAATATCTTGGCCTATTTTGCTCTCTGAGGAGAGAGTAAAAGCAACAACCTGACATTCCACTGCCCTTGTAACCTCACCAAATCAGGAACAAGTTCATGCAGGACAGCATGCTCTGATTCTGTCAGCATTTACACTTAAGGCAAAAATTGAGCTAGCTCTTGACTAATGGTACAAGGACACTAACATATAAAACTTTGTTTCAATTAACCACCCACCCCATTTATTTTAAAACATCACCCCCACATTTATTTTAAAACAAATGGGGTTATCATCAGAAATCTGAAAACCTTTTTTCTTCCCAAATAAGATTCCACATCATTACAGTAATCATGTTATAGATATGTGGAAAGAGGACATGACTGACCTTCAGATTGGCCCTCAGCTTGACAGACTAGATCAATGTATTAACCAGGCCAGTATTTCTCATTCTATTTCAACAGTCAGATAGAATTTGTTTCTTATGATAAACAGGAACTCTCTAATAAGAACAGGATATAAGGTACATGCAGCCAGCTTGCAAGGTGCCTGTTCTCAAAATTCTCCATGTTTTTTTAAAAGAACTACAAATTTTCAAATTGCTTCCTTGAGTACCATCTTAATTTCTCAAAGGCAGATTATTCATAGTAAGATGAAGTAATACTTATTAATAGATGGGGAGCTGATTTGTTTTAATGTATGTCATTCAATCTTGTAAATACTTATTAGAATTTTACAGTCTTCACATACCAAAATTAATTGTTTATAGTGTTTCCTAGAGGACACAGAGTTGACATTAGTTACAGATTGATGACCATAATGTTCTGTGTGTGAAGATTATAAGAGATCTCAGATCATAGTGGGTCTCAGATCATAGGAACTCTCAGCTTCAACAAAAAAAGTACACCAGAGACAGAAACTTCTGGTCACAGACTCTGTAACTGAACTGCAAACTAAGCACCCAAGCGGTTTGTCCCCACTTGGGGAAGCCCATTTTGGTATAATGATGTGTTAAAAAAGCAGTCCTGATGGGAAGTTTCTCCTATTTTGCCCTCATGGATATAGAATGATTGAGAAACTGTTAAGAAAAAAAAATCTTTCAAACTACATGCTCAGATGGTCAGGATTCTAACAAATTAAATTATTTTAAACCCAGAGTACCTTCCAAAACCATAAATACCATTGAGATTACCTTGTTGTGAAGACAGAAAAGGAGTGAGTTTCTGAAGTCATTCATATACCTTAATAGGCTTGCATTGATTGTCATGAAATATGTCAGCCAGACACACTCCTTTGCTAAACTATATAAGTAAGTTTTGGGAAAGACTCCATGCTGTGAGGAGGTGTCCTGAGGCCATCAGTAATTAGTTCCCGTAAGAATATTGTACCCATGAGATGCTGCTAGGATTAGTTAATGTACTGCACTTTGAAGATGCAAAAAGATTTCTGAACTCATTGGCACTAGATTATCCACTACACTGGGATTTCTTTATTACTGTTTCCAACCATCTTGTTATAAAGTGATAAATAGATATTCAGACCAATTTGTAAGTTATTTTTGGCAACTATTTAGTCATTGCATCCATTATTTGAAAACACAAAATATGTTTTCACTATGAATGTTCCTTACATGTAAGGAAAGAAAAGCTTGTTTTCCATCTAGAAAGGAGCCTGAAATTCTGTTCATATTCATTCTACCCTGATAATACTGCAAGATCCACTGAAAGAAATAAAAAACCCACTGCAGGATTTTGCCAGATTTTTGGTAACAGGGCAACAGAACTAAGCAAGCACTGAGAAGTGGTTTTTTCCCCCTCCAAAAGCTCAAGAATTATATGAAAGCAAATATCAAAAAACAAATTTAAGAAGAGTCACAAACATCAGGAAACTCCTCCGGTTTTCTCAACAGAGGTAGTACTCCACAGGGACAGGTTGCTCAGCAAGAATACCTTGGAGGTATTCAAGACTCAGTAATAACAAGGCCGGAGCTGACTGGACCCAGTTCTAGTAATAGTACCACCTCAAGCACAGGCCTGGAGTTGATAACTCCCAGAAGTCTCTTCCAAGGAATAGTTCTTTGATAGGTGACCTCCTACTGCAATTACTGAAATTACCCAAGATTAATCCAAGAAGAGATTATAGGATCTTAATAAAAAAGTTAAATATGGTAAAACCCACAAATATACAAATAAACCCAAATACTGAAATGCTAATGTAAAAAAAGAGAATATTCAAATTCAAAATATTCAAAAGGGAACATATGCAGTCCTCAAAGCTACATTTTAATTTCAATACTTCCATTGAATTGTACATACTAAATGAAAGCAGTGAAGGAATCCACAGCCTTTTTCCCTTGCAAGTCACCTTAACAGAAATCAGATACATTGACTTTATCACAGCAAAAGTCTGTGCACAGATTAAATATTTAATAAAAGATATCTACATCAGCCATTTTCTGCATTTTGAAACTAGTAATGTAACATTATATAATAGGAAGCTCTTAGGGATAAATATTATCACTTTAACATACTTTTCTCAGTTTGAGATTTTCAACCGCAAAATTGCACCCTCAAGTCTTTAAAGCTATAACAAGAAATTTTCTTTTACTTCTCCTCTTCCAGCCTCTTTATATTAAGACATTCAACTCAACTCTTTAAGCTGACAGGGCTTGTAACTGGTTGGATAGGCTGCCTGTTCTGCATGTCAAAATTTAAAATATATAATATTATGAAACAAGAAAGTGGTAGCAATATTAACCAGACTCAGATTTCAGGGACTATCAATTTCCTACATGAAACAAGTGACCATTTGCTCCAATTGTCCATAAGTAATACTAACATCTTTTTGTGCCTCACTGTTTCCTCCACTTTAGCTCTACATCCTTCTCTTCATATACCACTATCCATATATTTTTAATTTATGTCTTCCAAATTACTCCTTGGCTGCTCATCTCATCAACATATGGTAGCTTTGCTGGTTGATGGCACAGACCTCATATTTGGGGACTGATTATGTACCACCTTGTAGCTGGCACAGTTATTTACATCTCTTAAAGGCAATTACAAAATATCAGCATCTCAGAATGCCTGCACCATTGAAAAAGTTTTATCTGGACCTACTTGAAGCACTTGATCTTAATTCATTCACTCTGTAGTAGGTCATAATTTCGAAAGTTAAAACAGAGCTTGATGCTAAGTGTGGCATTATCATTCTAATCCTCTTACTCTGATCTTAAAGCTTCCATCTGATCTGGAAATTTCTCACATATTCAAAAGTAAGAATTTGTGAGATAAAGAAACCGTTAAATACTTATTCTTTTCCCTCCTAAAAGAAGAGGAAAGATAACACTTCTACTCTTACTTTTATTTGCAGTACTAGATTTCCTCTTTCACATGCCCAGTAAGAAAAGCACACAGAAAGAGTGTTCTCCTCAAGAATAAAATCTAAGGATGTTTCCAAGATCTTTGTTGCTGAAGTTTGGGTCTCCAGTGATCATCTCAACAGCTGTTCAATAACAATGCTGGGTTTTGTATAAATCTGTGAGGTCCTTCATGTACATAAGCCAAGAACCAATGCAGAGCTGCTCCTCTGAGCTTTCCTAATTGTTCTTATACCAGCAGCTTAGGAATTCTTGCAGATGGGTTTGTCATAGTACTTTGTTGGCATTTTTTATAACAATTGCCTCTTCAAGCTAAGCAAACCCTGGAGAAAACTTAAGCTCTGGTGAATACAGATGCAAAGTTAATTAACAGACTCTAAATGTGAATGTTTTAGTAAGAGTTTAAAAAAAAAGGTATTGACATGTCAATCAGCCAGGAAATATTCTGAAAATCAAATTTTATTTCCCTGGAAATTTGACTCCCTGTATTAGAATATATTGAGCTGTAATGCTAGGAAGCAAATTAAAGGGAAGGGCTTTGTGTGTGCACCTATGCATTATTGCTCTTGTGATGATTGCTTCAGCTGCCCTTTGGGTAGACTGCAAAATTTGGACAACTTTATAATCATACTGGTAATTTCTAGGCTTTAAAATACTACCGAAGTACTAGCAGAAGTCTTCTGGGAAAGGTTTCCTGATTGGGCAGCCAAAATTGATTATTAAAGGCATATAGCAGTTTTTACATTCCTGTCTGATGTCTGCAGGCAAAACAAAGGAAACAACATCTACAATGGATATGCTTATGTTCTACTACTGTGAAAAATGCCAAACCATCTGTAGATGAGAACTTCACATGAGCCCCTCTGCATTAGAAAACACTTAATAAAACTAAAAGGCAACTGAAAACAACTGGTTCTGCTACATGTTGTCTCTGGAGACATCTGATATTGTTGTCCTGAAGTTACTAGCAGTGCTACTATGTAATGTTTAAACTAACCCTGTCTCAGAGGTGAGGTCTGGAGGTAGAGGCAGAGGTTTTATTAATCCTCTACTAGAAACTATTTTACTATGCTAATATTAGTTCTTTTTCTCCATCTTGTGCTGTCCTTAGGGTCAGGCTATACCTAAAACAAATACCACCCAAAAAGGAAGCAATAATAGAGATGGTCGGTTTGGTTTGTCTTGGTCTAGTTAATTACTTCAGCCTGCACTCACTTTCCCCTTTCCTTTTTCAACTTCCTCCACCAAAAGGATGAATTGTTATTGGCAAAGGAAAAGGAAAGGTGGAAGTGGAGGGAGAGGGAAGAGAGAAAGCCTTCATATGTCTCCATTTCTCTGTAACTCTTAAATTCTGCTTTGCATTCAGATAGTTTTTGTGCTAAAAATCCTCATTACTAAATAAAAACAATCTTCTAACTCTCTATTGCCTTTGGTCCCAAAGAAAACCAAAAGGTTGTGCAAACCTAAAGTAAATGCAATTAACAAGCAAGCACTGGGGATCATTTCACCAGAGCAATTGATTTCACTTCACCACTGCAGCCACCTCTCACTGGAAACATATCAGCTGTTTAAAAGTACACTCATAAAAGAAGTTATGAATTACCTCAACATTTCCTAGGGAATAACCCTTCAGTCTTTCACTAGAAAAAGATGGGTGAAAAAGTACTTTTTTTTTCCACCAGTTTTTTAAAGACTTCAGTTTATATGGCCTACAAGAAGTGTATTATAAGAAGAAGGAAATCCAGCTGAAGATTTCATACACTAGAATGGATGGCTGAAGTTTCAGTAAATATATAATAGGATCTTCAATGAATGCAGACAACAAGGATTTGGAGTTGTCACATCAAACTCCATTTCTACTTAACAGTATGCAGGGAAATAGATTTCAGTACGATACAGGACTTGATTCACACGTGCAGGGCTTCCATCAGTGAAGCTGTTCTATCCAAGTGTGATCCCAGCAGAAGTATATGCATGATTCTGAAAATTCATCTCTACAAACTAGAGAGTTGAGAGCTTGACAAGGGGCACTTCTTACCTAAGAAGGGAAGGCAACACCACCTAAAATATCATATCCAAAATAACTAGTTAATTTGCTAGTGTTGCCACACTTTTTTTGGTCTGTTGGTATGTTGAATGGGAAAATGATTCCTTTTCTTTGTCCCTCCCCTCTCTAGAGCTAGGGCCACATCCTACTTTCGCTATGTATCTAAAGATACAAAATTATCTGTTGAGGTTGAGTGTTGAGGTCACTTAGCAAGTGACAGAAATTTTCCCACTATACCACTGGGTTTGGAAATTTATATATTATCATTTAGAATAATTAACCTTTAGTTTTAACCACTTAGTCCCTCTTTTTAGCATGATTCAGTGTGTGGATTACCTGTCTTGTATTCCCATGATTAGACATTCAAACTTAGCTTTAAAACTTTTCTGAAAAACAGTAATGCCATGGACTAGAATCTTTTTCTTGACATAGGGGTCCCGGCAAGGAAATCCAGCAAGGTGAATTTATTCAAGCAAACATAGTACACAGAGGAGCATAACAAAGCATAATATACCCCGTTGGACAATACAGGAACCCTAAGCGTTAAGTAGCAGCTGCTATTCTGACTGGAGTGCTCATTAAAAGCTGCCAGCTTTCATGTACTAAGCCAGAAATACAGAGTCTAGGAACATAACAGGCCAGAAATTACCAAGTATTAAGGACACAAAGCACAGACGACCACCACTTTAAAGCTCTTATCATTTTGAATGGTATTCCACTTGAAGCCTGCTAGCCCAAGGGCCCAGCTGACCTCTGCTGCAGCTCCATGGGGACAGCTCTAATAGCACTAAGGTGTGAAACAGAATTTTCCTTATTTATAACCAACTGGAATCAAAAAAAAAAAAAAAAAAAAGTTTATAAATAATGAAACAGATTCCCAGATTCCAGTGTCTGAGGACAGGTGGATACATGATGGTGGACAAGTCTGCCTAGAAGCACAGAAGGACTGCACAGGTGACAGCATTTCTCTGAATAGGAATTGTCACTGCCCTTGGAAACAATGACCCACTGAGGTTTTATTTTGACCCCTGAAACCAGGACTGCTCTCAGATCAGTACTGTTCTAAAGAGTACAATTCACAATGTAAATAAATATCTGATACATATTAGCATGTGCAAACAAAGAAATGCCTTCTGTAAGGAAACAGTTCCTAGCATAGGCACTGTAATCTGAGGTAACATTTAAAAGTCTGAGCATCTTTGAGGAAGTCCACCTTTCTTCCAGTTACTGTGATGCAGCTGTGTTTCAAAGACAGGGCAATTTTTGAAGGATTTATTTTTTCAGGCAAATCTGTAATACACTACTGGCATTTAATCATCTTCAGAGATGAAAGATTTTTCATCTTTATTCTTGAAATATAGAAAAATTATACTGAGGAGTGGCTAGATACCTCATGCTTTAAAGAAGCAATTTAGCATTCATGACTGACGTTTTCCACTTTTCTGATGATACCACATTTTCATATAGTGGCCGATGCCTTGTAAATATATAGGATACATCCAAGCACTTAAAAAATGAAAATAAGGTGCTCTGTAAGTAGAAATCTTATTTTAATAAAAACTATAACAAACTAGTGACAGAGTCACTGGAAAACTTTTGGCAGCATTGGTTATATCTGAAAATCATTTCAGCTACCACTTATGTTAGACAGTCACAGGAGCCCAACTGTCAAAGAGATCTGAGAGCTTGATAAAATACAGAGAAATAATGTTTTTTAAACTTGGCCAAACTTTAACTTGTATACTTGGGACACCCAGCAAAATTACTGATTGGAATAAAGGAAGTGGATAAGTTAAATTATCTTAATTCCTCTAGATACGATTATCTTTTCCTATTTGTTCTGTTACACAGTTTGCACACATGATTATTTTGCTCTCTCTACTGTTAATCAGTTCTTTGCAGTTAACAGATAAAATGGGCTCAGCACCTCCACTTTTCAAATGTCACTTTTCCTCATTTACAAACATTGTATTTACAAAATAATGGGTTCATTATGATGCTGTACCCTCCCATTATTCCTCAATTCATGCATTATTTTCCCCATGTAAGTTGCCTAGAACCTTACATGTATTTGAGATACAGATTATAAGAAAATATTCAAGACCACTGAAGCATCCTTAGGTCCAGGTTGCTTTTAAAAATGAAATGTTGCAAAATTTCCATTACTGCTGTTAAACATCTCCACCTTCCAGTACCATTTATATTTAAATGTACTCAAATGTCTAACTTCTGCTGAAAGTCAACAGACTTCAAAAAAAAATTACATCTATTTTTTTTTAAAATACCTCTGAATATACAGTCCAAAAGGCTTAAATCACTTCTGGCACTGAGACACAACTTTGTTGTCTCATGTTTTCTCCATGGCTGTTTCCTGATTATTGATGTTGTTGTGCCAATGCCTCTGAGTCATTTACATAGCTTTGAAAATGTAACCCAAGATCTCCTATCCATTGTTCAGCTCCAAAGAATTGTCTTCTCATATAACATTTTCTTTGTTCTATGAACCTCAATTCAACTACTGCTAAACACGTTTATAAAACATACAGTTGCTTTGAAATTTTGAGATAAAAACCCCAGTAACACTGTTTACTCATGTTATTTTCCCATATTTGCAGCTATTTAATATTCTGCCCTACTCTGCTATGTACTAAATACTTTGTAGTTTTTAGATGCTTCATTTTAGCATTTTTAGTAGTTCTTATACTCCTTTCTAGCCACATCAGAAATTTTTATCCTTATTTTTATTAAACGTGGTTTTTTCTCCCTCTATCATATTCACCTCTAACATCCTATGCTAAACAGCAGGTGCTTCTTATCAGTCTCTTTCCATCCATTACTTATTCCTTCAAAGGTTGTCTTTTAAAAGAAGAATATTTTGGGTGCTATATATTTTATAATACCCTCATTAAATTTCATTATCTGATGATATTATTATCACAAGATATCAGATGCTCAGTACTTCTCTCTTAATTACCATACATAGAGCTTATGTCTTAGAACTAATTGAGATAATCTTTGAGATAATCTTTGATCTGGGTATTTGCTTCCAACACTGAGGACACAATCCTACATTACCTCAAGATACATTCATGCAATATTTAGTAATTGCTGATAGGATTAGCAATCTGAATTCCTTGACCTGCTGTAGTCCATAGAACTACTCAAGTGCTTAATGCTATGGGTATTGAAGAACTACCTTTCTAAACTGGGCAAAAGAATTTTCTGTCAGGTAGGAAAAATATACAGACAAGAAAGTATATTACTTAACATTCCTGAGTGATATCTTCATTTCAATATTCATTTTTCTCTCCTAGCACCTCACAGCTGTTAGCAGAAATTACAGAATTTGTGAATTGAAATTCCAGTGATGTCTGCTGTCCAAAAAAGTATTTATTTAAAAAAAAAATAAGGTAATTTAAAAAATCTTTTAAATTTAATTTCTCTTCCAAAAGTATTTCTCAAACTAGTCAACATTTGTAACCAGCATATGGTTTATAGACTGATTTGTTTGCTAAGCACATGCTGCCCTTATCACACTACAGAAAGTCTTCTTTCCAGGAGGTATTGACACCTATCTTGATAGCCTGGGAAAGAGATACTTAACAAGACCCCAGTGGATTCTACAGTGAGCTCTACAGAGGGCATTAAGACCAAAAATCTCTCACAATGATCACTTTCTCTTCCAAGAGTTGCAGTGCATTTTGAGAACAGCAGTGTTAATGCTATGGATTAAAAAAAAAAAAAAAAAAAAACACAAAAAAACCCCCACAAAAACCCCTGTTTGAAGCAGATTTAAGGAGTTAAAAGCAGATTCAGCTGTGCTATTTTTACATTGCCAAGTAAGCATAAAACTGTTATAACTTCTGATGGTGAAAAGCAGTAAAGAGCTTATCTTCAATAGAAGAGAGAACATCTATCTCTAGAGACATTGCTGCTTCTTCTAAAGCCATGCAGAAAACAGTATGTGCCAATCAGTTCAGTTCCACTGAGTGCTAAAAGAAGATGAAGAAGCAGAGTATCACAAACTACTACTGAACTTGGAAGTTTGGAAGCCTGGCTTCCCTTCCTTACCAAAGCTCTCTCTAATCTTAGTTAGCTGTGGTTTTGTCTTACCTTCTATTATTTTTGAATGGTATTAATACAGGAGTGTATGGAGTGGAAAATTCCAAGAAAACCTTAGAAAATGTAATCAGTAAAAATAATAAATATTTCATTATCTGCTTTAACATTTGACCCATTGCAAACAAAACATAACATTCCTGATGAAGACAAATGCATGTCAACTATGAAATCACTTGTCTGTGACATAGGGATTTTTGCTTTTGTGATTATATTTTCTATGTACCTTTTTTAATAGGGCTTTAAATTATAGTTTAAATAGTTGAAGGGACCCTATCTGACTGATATCAAAAAGGGTGGGATGGAAAGCATTTTAAGAGAACAGACTTCAATTTTCAAAGCAAAGTAAATAAGAGAAGGAGAAACCATGCAACCAAGACATGAGAGAGCAGCTGCTTAGGTAGAAGTGCCACAGAAAATATGGGAGACAGCAAACTGCAAGCTGAAAGTAAGTCAACAATGACAATCTCCTAAAAAAGATGTGGAAAAATGAATATTTAAAAGGCTGTTGAAGGAAGTAAGTTAGCTATCTTACAGCCTGTAATATTCTTGTACACTTACTGTTGTGTAATCTCAGGAGGTCATCTCCCATCAAGCAGGTCTCTGGTTCTGTGAACTATTTATATTATACAAGAAGCCTGTCTTAAATGCTTGTTGTTACTGTGAATTCAGTGACTGAAGAAAATTTCTCAAGAAGCTATACTCTTGAACAACTGACAGCCAGGTCTTAAAGGCCAGAAGTTCCCAATCAGAAGTCAGAAATATGTTTGTCCGCAACAATTCAGGTGAATAGTAAAAGCTTACTCAGAAGCAAAAGATTTAGAATAACTAGCATTAAAAATATATTTTTAATACTCTTTCTTCCAAAAATCACCTTCTCAAATAGTTTTTCTTTTAGCATATGTAAAATAGTCTTGGCTATTAACCACTCTATTTGTGTTGGACTACTATATAAAGTTTCAGTCAACCACTTAGAAAGGTTTATCTGTTCTTTAATTTTGGTTTTATATGTAAACAAGGTTCAATGCTACATTCCTGGGGAAAATTAACTCTGTACTTTAATTATGTCTGCAAATTTTCAGAGTAAGACTACAGCAACAGTTACAAAATTAATAATCTGTGAACTTGATTTAGTATGATTATCTGGCTGGTATGGAATTTTGTTAGCTGTTATATAAGGCCTTAGTGTGATAAATGTCCCATCCTGTTCCATTCCCTATCCTTCACCAAGACATGAGGTTGTGTTCCAATTGTAACTGCTTCTTACCAGCACAAAAGAAAGCTTCCTTCCTTGAAGCTAAATGTTTACCAATACCTGCAAGAGTCCATCCTTTCTAAGTTCAAAATACCAAAAAAATATATAGTTCAGTATGCAGTCTATTCAAACAGACATTTGCTTGGAAGCCTTCTCCTATACAACTGAAATGTGAGAGAGGATTAGAGCAAAAGCACTTTGATTGTACTTTAATGTTCCTCAAATAAATTTTGTCAGACAAAACTTGTTACTCTGTTTCCTCTTCTCTCCTTGCAAGATCAATAATAGAGATGGCAGTACCCAAAGCACAGAAGGATTGAAAATTGGTGTTCTTGGCAAAAATATACTTCTGCATCAGCTCTCAATACCTCTTTACAAAACAATACTTTTTTGCTTCTACTACTGCATTCTGCCACTTCCAGAACAGTAGCTTCCTGCTCAATTCCTCTCTTGCCATAGCAGGTATTCAGCTCCTTCATTTGAACAAGATTTCTTGTTATTCATGTTACAAAAGGACTGATTTCCTTCTTCTCGACTTAGAAGGGCCTTTTGTGACAATTACTAATAGTAGACAAGGTGCTGAGCCTATTGATTTTTATTTCTTCATTTTCATGTTAAAAGTCTGATTCTCAGTACCTGGAATAAGCTGGCTGTGTGAAACTTATTGAAAAAAATCTGAAAAGGCAGGCAAGCTGAGCTGAAACCTTTGCTCTTTTCACTAATTCACCCTTGGAAGCTGTCAGATACATGGACGAATTGTGTTATTTACCCAAATAAGTGGAAATTGTAAACTTTAGTTTAGACATAAATGAATCTTTGCATTTCTCATTTATAATTAGAAAGCATTTTCTATTCTTTCACCCTTCAAAGACATTTGTCATTGATTTTGAAGTTTGACATACTTCTGCATGTAATCCCTTCCCTTGGCAAATGTCCTTTTAGTATTTCATTGTTTTGGATCTACCAGGCTGTTGTTCAGCTGCAGCAAGCAAATGTTTTGCATTCTGATCCTGTCAAAATCTATTATTACTTCTTTTCCTTGTTTATTAGAAATGCGTGACAATAGCTCTTACCAATATTTTCCTGCCTTATTTGTTTAAATGCACTATTTCTTCTGTCAGAAAGGGTGGTTTTTCAGTGTTTGCCCTCAATTAGCTTTTCAGAGACACTTTTCTCTCTCACCTGAAGACTCTATCTCATTCTCTTTTTTTTTTTCATTTATCCACTTCCTGTAGTTTTCCCTAGGCTTTATTAATAATGTTTGGTTAGTGGGTTTTCACAGATTTCATGGAGGGGGAGGGCAGCAAAAGGAAGGATCTTGTATGGCACAAAAAAATAGCATTCTTACAACAAATAATATATTAAAAGTATACCTAGGAAGACTCCAAAGTGAAGCAGCTCATGAAATGATATGCCTAGCCCCAGTAATAAGCTTGATATACACCCCAATAAACTGTCAAGTTTGTCTGTAGCATTTTGTTACCCTGTTTATGGGTTATGCCTGATATCATTCTGACTGCAAAACAAGATCCAAATCTACATAAACACAACCCCTTCAGAAGAAAAGTAAAGGCATCAGAAATCCTGTTCTTCTCTCTTGCTCTGTACAAACTACTTGCCGTACAGGATGATGTTTAGACAGAGAGTTTAAAATGCAGAGAAGAGGTAAGCCTCATCAAACACCAAGAATTTCTTTACCAGGCTTCTACAAAAAACCTACTTTCACACAAACATAAATAAATAAATGTTCTCCAGAACTTCACTCTTTTACTGAGCTAGGGAAATTAATTAATTCTCCACAGCTGGTCTAACACTGCTAGCCTGAAAATCTATGCCCCAAGAGCTGGCAGCAGTTGGTATTGCTTCTTGTCACAAGTTAGTCAAACCTTCTTCTGCCAACTTCCAAAGACAACCGATAGACCTCTAACCTGAAAGGCAGAAGTACAGCTAAAGCCGAGCTGCTGCTTTGATTATATTTCTCTGTAACTGGGTCAAACTAAGCTCATAGAAAATTCATTCTTTATCCTGAAGAAAGAGAAATATTTACTACTTTTTCAGCCTTCATAAGCCACATAAATTCACAGAGGCAAGGACTTAATTCACTGTCCGGGAGACAGTAAGTTTGAATCTTCTCAGAAACAAACAAAACCTTAAGGACATGCCTCCTCCTTTCTTCTCTTCTTTTCTTTTTCCTTTTCAGCTCATTTCCACCTTTCCTGACCTAGCTTAAGCAGTCTAATTTCTTTTTTTATGTGCTGAGACCTAAGCAGATAATTGAAAGAATTTCCAACATAGTGGATTCCCCCTGTTTGTTCACCTTTTCTTTAATTCCCTCCTAGACACAGCTATCTATTTCTCATACATTCTCCTCCCCTCCCCCAACCTAAGAAAGGTTGTGGTGAAGCTGTAGAGGGGACTCAGCAGAGAATTGCAGGTGGTGGTCTGGTACTGACTGGTACACCACTACAGACACAAGCCTCTCCAGCCTTGTCAGACCACTGTTAAAGGTCTGTGCACCTTTGCAAGTTGTAAGTCAACTTTTGACTTGCATTTTTATGCAAGTTCATTGCTTAGGTTGAAAACACTACCTTCTTTTCCTTTGCAAGATCAGAGTATCTTAAGCAGCTGTGATTTAGGTCTAGCAGTGATAATAATTTCTTCTTGCTGGGAGTCCAGAAACACACATGCAGTTAATTTATGTGACAAATTCAGATAGTGCAGATTTTAGATTCTTGTCTGCAGCCTTTTTTGTTCTGATTCAATAGTAGCTTGTACGTGATATTGGGGTTGTTATGATTTGTGTTTTCACTGCACTTCTCCAGTGGACCCTGCAAGTTCTGCTAATCCCAAGATTTTCTGTTAAAGAGACATACAATTCATCTCCCATCCCATCCTCCTCAGTCCTTTAGCTTTATAGCTGCAAAAAGTTGAAAATTATTCCTAGCCATTCTGCTTTATAGAGAGTGGGGAGTTTGAGAGCAAACTGGGAACTAACATACCAAGGGTTTGGGGTTTTTTTTAGGAAACAACAAATATTCCCATCTAATATAATGCTGGATTTTCTTCTTCTCCTCTGCCCCTAAAAGGGTCAGGATTTCCAAAAAACCTAATAAATAATGATTGCTTTTTGCCAAATCCTTGTGTCCTCAAATACAAAAAGAAAGACAAGCCTTCAGATACATTTTTAATTGCTATCCTGTACAACTTGTTATACATGAAAAACCAAGGACTTAAGTTTCTATGTAACTGAAAGGAACCACTAAATTCCCATTAGTGTCAATGGCAGAAGATCAAGATTGGAGGCCTTGAACTCAAAAATGCTTATAATTTCAGCATTTGGAATCCACAACTAATGCACAAGATAGGTTCTAAGCTTTCAGGGTTCTTTTCTGAGAAAGGAACAGCATTCCTACACTACAGACACATCTTGCCTTGCAGCTACATGTTAAATGCTTGAGAAAGGGCAGGAAATACCAGAGCTTGCAGCTAGGTGTCTATATCCTGATCTTTGCTGTGAAGAAAATGAGAATGCCAGCAAAGCGTGATCAATAGATTAACAGCCTGACCATCAGGTGGGCCCTCATGTTTAATGTCAAATTTCCCAGAAAGGAAGTCTAGGCATTCCTAAGTTTAGAAACAGTGGTGATCTTTCTACACAGTTGCACCATTTTGCTGCATGCATAGGCACTTGAGCAACTGTATGATCTAGGCCTTGATGATTCTGGGGCTAACAGTTTTGACACACTAAATCAGTTGCCTGTTGCCCACCTTGACTTGTAATCAACCCAAACTTCCCACCTTTTTATGCTGTATGTGCCAGCTGGAGTGAGACTGGGTCATTTCTTTCCACTTTAGTCTCCCTACCCAGATACAGGTTTTTCACTTGTAAAGTATCACAGAATATCAGGGGTTGGAAGGGACCTCAAAAGATCATCTAGTCCAACCCCCCTGCCACAGCAGGATTCGTCCCTGCCCGGGAATACAACCCCGTGCCCTGGTGGTGAAAGCACCGAATCCTAACCACTAGACCACCACTCCAGTAAGTGTCTTATAACAAACCCACAGATTTACATAAGTAATTAACCCTTCTGACATACCTTTAATCAGTGGGTATTCATTCTTTCATTAACTAGCATTGCTAAAAATTATACACTGAATAGGCACCATTAAAAAGACGGAAAAAACTCCCTTTGAGGTAATTTTGGAATCACATCAGCTGGTTACAAAACATTGGTTTTTTCCTATTTGACCTTGACCAAAGTTAGAACTTGTTAGTTGTCATGGCAATAAAAGCATTCAGGTGGTAGGAAAGAGAAATTAGCAGATTCCATTTGAAACTCCTGTTAGGGTATGTTCCTAGGAAGATTTATATATCAGGCAAACATTAATAGTACTTAGTTTTGGTGTAGTTGAATGTTTTGAAAAATCAGTCAGCATGACAAATGTGGCCTTCTTATTATCTGATCTCATTTTATCTCACTGTCTGTTTGCCAGGATACACCAGTGATTGATTGAAAAAATGCGGGGTTTTTAAGTTACTCTGGTAAAATAAATATGAAGGAAATTAAATATGGTCTTTTTTTCCAAAGGAACTGTAAAAAATATACTAACAGGAAAATAGTAATCATAGCTTGTTTTGCAGGAGGCTCTTTGGCATTACACTGTATGTAGCAGAGTAAACTCACTTTTAAAAACAGAACAGAACAATACTATCCTTGAAGCTTTTAATAAAGCAAGTTTTAAGCTTTAAAAGTTGAGATAGCTTGCATCTCTAAGTATGTAACTGTCTTTCCTTTGTTGTCAATGCATTTAATTTAAAAGAATTCACATGTGATCAGATGCCAGTAGCCATTTTCTGGCTGAGAACATATATAAGAAGTTTTATTGTAGATCATTTACTGTTTAGGCTTTCATTTTCACTGACCTTCAACAATTAAAAGTAAGCGGAGTGGGGTAAAGGGTAGGTTGTGTGAGGTCAGACAAGAAACACATAGCTCTAGTGTAGACTTCCTCTGGCAGGCCTGATCCCATAGCTTCTTAAAAATAAAACCACACTAACAGATACATTCCAGAAAATATCCTCATGGCAAGATCAAGTACACCCAAATATTTCTTGACAGATACTTCTCTAGTGTACTCTTAACTATCCCCACTAATAAGGATTATAAAGCCTTCCTAGGAAATCCACTACAGTGCTTAACAGTCCTTACCTTGGGAAAGAAATTCTTTGTCTAACCTACATTTTTCATGCTGCCATTGACATCCTTTTTTTCCTCTTATATGTAATGAATATGGAGATTAATGTGTTCCCTTCCTCTTTGCACTACTCTTTAACAAGTGAAAACTTACTTATGTCTCTTCTCAAGGTGCATCCACTGGAAAAAAATAGCAAATTTATCCCAGGTCAAGTGTGTATCCCACTCAACAACTCACCTTGGATAAATCCCCTGGGTTTGGTTTTTGTTTTTTTTTTTGACATGGCACTTGCAGATTTGATGGACTTTTTAGTTCAGTAGGAAGTAATTATGTTTAACTGGGATGAACATGTTTCTTTACTTATTGCAACCAGACAAGGGCTAATTCCTATTGAATGTCAAAAGAAGATGGATGTCCAAATGCCATTTTGTGCTACTGAAAATATCTCCATCTGTTAATATTTTCAGTGGAAAATCTCCTTCTCTCTGCCTAGACCTGTGTGCATGTAAGCATAATTATATAGATATTAGATTAAATTCAGGGTCTTAATATGTTAAAACTGGACAAAGAGAGTGCATTGAGTAGTGATTAACATGACTTAAGGCTCTCTGGCCACTGGGTGTCAATGTTGATGCATATTACATCAAGAAAGAAGAATTTTATAGGCAACAGAAAACAAATGTTTCTAAGTAGACAGTATAAATGGATTATATAGTTTGACTGGGAAAATGTGCTTGTTCCTTCCCTCCTACAGAATTGTTCAGTTATAGTAATTGCCTTATACTAACATACACCCATAACAATCTTTCCAGTACTCAATCAATTTTTTTGTGACATGATTCCATTATGGAAGTTGTTTCTTACCCAATTTCATTATGTTTCAGCTGTGTCAAAAACTGTACTGAATTCACAGAAGTTTGATTACAAGGACAAAAGCACTTTTTAAAAAAACCAAAACTTTGGAAGGAGTGTTCAAAGACCTTGAAAAATGCATATATTTTTATATTCCTCCGCAGATTTTACTAAGTTCTTTAGCATTCATGTTCCTTGTTTCTTCAATAAGATCTATCTAGGCCTACTGATTTCTAGGACAATGAGGAATCTTTGCTCACTGGTGCACATTGCTATGCTGGATTGTATCTATGCACACATACTCTTGTGGTCATCAAAATGGTACTTACCTCTTTTTTAACACTGAAGTGACAGAGATATTGTTCACTGTTGTCCTTAAATATTGAAGCATTACCTGTACAACAAATTTTAAAATTATTGAGCATCAAAATTAATAAATGGGATTATTTTTCTCTCTCCCACCTCTTTTGGGAAACATTTGTAATCACCTTCCTCCACACCCAAAATTAACAGGAAATTACATTTGCTGTTAAACAAGCATTTATGATTAAAAGGATCTGCTCATAGCACAATAGCCTTTTGATAAAATTACACTGAAATGCTGAAGGTCCACCTGACAAATTGGCAGCCTGAAACAGTTGTAAAGTTTTGTCTTGCTCTCCTTTTTCTCTCCTTTCACTTTATTGCTGTAGTTGCCCGCTATAGAAACTGTATTTAAACTCAGTCAGGGTGATGTGCATGCAGATTCATGGCTATTAGCACATTGTTCCTGACAAGAACTTATAATTTCTGTTCAGCTTGGAATACAAATAGACACCCCACCTGCCAATTATAAGTACCCACCTGGACATCATAAAGGATGAGAAGGATCTCATAGAAATAGCTTTTTGGTCCCTGTCAAGCAATTACTTTCCTCTTCTATTATCAAAGACCTCACAGTAGAAATTTTAGAGTGAAAAGGCAGATCAAAACCAATGCTCCAGCTTTATCCAGGTCAAAAAGAGCAGTCAAGCATGGAATAATCAAGCAAAATGGTGATATTTAAGAAATGATGCATCTAGAACCAATCCCAAGACATGATCAGACTGTTTTATGTAACCATAGAATACGAACAAGTTTAAAGAGTAGATTCCTCTCCTTAGAAGGAGGATGGTAAATTAAGTCTATTCCCTTAACATATTTGCAAAAGGACAGCTTTATGCTAGTGACTACATAATAAGTAACAGGAACACTCTTATTTTTGCTGAAGGACCAACCTTCAGAAAAGATGCACAAAGACATGCATTCCCTCTCAACCAAACTTGTAAAGCACAAGGATAATTTAACCCTAGTAGGCTGTGCCATGTTTTAGTATTCATATTGTAAGGTTTATTAGGACTTCAGCAAGAAGTATCTATTCTTTCCTAATGGAACATAAAATTATACTACTTATGTATATCTTTCATGAAATACTGATAGTTCACCATTAGGTTTGTGATTCATTTTCAGTAAAGTTCCTTTAAAATCAAGTACTTTGCTTTTTTTGTGGAACAGGCTCTTCGGGTTCCCACTTCAGGTCTCCAGGTCAATAAGTGTCTGGTGCCAGCTGGCTTTGTACTAGGTCTTTGCATAGCCTGGCATTTGCATTTCTCTGAGAAATGAAGGCTAATGCTCTAACCTTCTGACTCAGGCTAAGAAGTTGGCATTGCTCTTCCTTTTCTGATCATGTGGGAATTTAAAGGCACACAGCCATTTTGAAAAAAAAGTAAAATAGATTGTGTATAATGATGTCAGCATAAACTTTGCTTTATTTTAGTGTGATGGAGTTACATTATTGGAGACAAGCAGCGTTGCCCATTCAGTTTGTTCAGCATTTGTTAAAAGCCAAGATAACAACTAGGCAAAAAAAGTTCTTTCAGCAAACAAAACTTCACTAAGAAACCACTGCTCCCACTCTCTAGGTTTAGGTCACGGAAAGAATAAAAGTCAAAAACTCTGGAAATCAAGCATTTGATTTCTTTTCCAGCAAGGTCCAAGAATATTCTCCTGCTATAAATTCCTGTTACGCATTAGAGTTTTTCATCTGCAGGCTGAAGTTATTTGTTGCCAGGTAATAACCATTTGTTCTTGTGCCAACATTACTATCCTCAAGCTTTTCATGTTTAATGTTGAGCAATAATGTTTATTAAAAGCACCCACATTCCTGGAAATGCCTTAACTCTATTAATTCTTGTATCATATTTGCCTTTATCATAGCTAGCTTTGTGACTACTTATTCCCTTAAAACTTACTATTCTACATCATCTTCTATTTTTCTGTAACATTATCAATTTAAAGTCAGCTCTGTTTTCTTGAACATTTTCTGAGAGCTAAGAGGATATGTATGGATAGCTTTCACAGCTGAGGCGCTGAGGAGGATTAGTGTAATCATCTCTCTGTGCCTTGAGATATTAGGTAATAATTTGGAAACATGGCTGCCAAGCAAATTCTTTTGCTAAATTATCATGTCTAGATAAAAAATAAATATATATGTACACACATTGCTATAAAGCTTACTTTTTTAAAGAAGCATTGTAATGCAGTGTACTTTTTGGAAGACTCTGTTCTAAGAATGTGTTGGTTTGGATGCTGTTTGACCTAATAAAAGCTATTTTGTATTTATCATTTTCAAGACCTACAACCCTAAACATATTAACTTCATCTAAAAAGCAAAAGCAATGTGAAAATGCTTGTTTTCATGCTTCATAATTATTTATTCTCTGATTTCAGTAATATTATACTGCTACCTTTTTTACTGTGCATTTTCATTATATTCAAATTTTCCCCAATCCTTTTCTTTCTAGACTTCAGTACAAGGAGGAAAAAGAAACTTGAAAATTTCTTCAGATTATCAGTTTTGGTTCAATGTTTTAATTTCTTTTTGCAATTAAAAATAAGTTCAAACTCAGGAAATAAGATTCTAAAAATAAATATATAAATTTAACTTAAATCCAAATTAAGATTCAGGTCCTAATTTGTCCACAAACCTTTTCATCCCATGTAAGAATACATTAATTGCCAGCATTTTATATCTTTATAGAGTAAACTCCCGGTTTTTTCATAATGATCATCAGGAGGGCAGATTTCCATTCTTTGTCCACTGAAGTCTGCAGTGGCAACAACACATCTTATTTCAGAGTAAAGCTGCCATTGACTTTTTTTTTGTATAGGCCTTCCCAATGTATTCTCTTTTGACAGAAGATCAATCATCCTTTCATGCACAGGTATCAGAGACTGCAGTCATTCTGAGCCTGCATTTGCTTAGCTTTATAGCCTGTTCTTTTGTTACATGTATAAAGTCAGACTCTAATTGAGCTCTTTCCCACAGATTACTAGAATATGTTTCCTTGATAGACCTTTTTACTTCTAATATTCCTAAGTATCCTAAACTGAGATTAAGTTTTGTTCTTCATTGTTTGACCAAAGGATGTTATAACCTGGGGGAAAAGTAGTGCAAATTAGTAGGTTTTCTGTTTCTGCTCTTTATCTTGTTTCTGCACAGTTTCAATCTTCTTATCAACTCAGTTTATCACCTCCTCACCTGTTACTTAAACCTGGGCTTTCCTCTGTAGTGGCACCTAATTTTTTCCACCATCTTTTCTCCAAATTTCCTCATCCACACTCTCTTTGTGGCCCCAGCAGGTTCTGCTCATATTACTTCTGTGTAAAGTCATGGAAGATCTTCTGCAGGGCACAGCTGAAAGCAGAGGAAAGTTAGCTTCTCCATTTCAGTATCAACTAAAGACAGGTAACAAAAATAACAGTCCCACTTACAGTGGGCTGGATAGAAGACTGTCCAATAAGAGAAGTCCTGATTTTCAGGGAGAATATAGGGGAAAAAATTCTTTCTTTTTCATGGAACATGTACATTTGTGAATAATTTTGGCACGAAAGAGTAGGAATGCATAGAGTTCTACCTGTTCTTCAGATCACAACATGCATTTCCTGGAGTAGAACTGACTGTAAGAAGGATCTAGTATCAATCTGCACAGTTGCAGACATGCAACTACTTTAGCAACAGCTAAACTAACTTTACATTAGAATCAAGGTTAAGCATTTCCTCCTTAAATTGTGGTTAATTTTAGATTGGCATTCATCTAACCAGCACTGAGAACTCAGGGCTAGTTATGTATAAGGGTACTCTAGTAGCTTTAGATGATAAAACTCACTTTTTTAGCTGGAAATAACTTTTCTGAAGCATTGCCATTTGTAATGTGACTGATAATATGTGGCCTGTGGATCATCTGAGTCATTACTGTACAAAAAGGGGAAAAAAAAGGATAAAACCAAACAGGCTTTTTCAGAAAGCATTTCAAAAGATTCCTTTTAAATTCTTAAGAGCTAGCCAGTGAACTGCCTTTTGTGCCTGAAGGTGTCCCCCTTAACAATTCAGGACCTGTCACTTATACACAGTGCTGACCAATCTTTACAAATATTTTTCCAAATCCCCTCTTTTTTCTTTTTGATGCCCAAATTTCTCAACAGAAAGCACAGCTGAAGCTATGCCCTTCTCTCTGCAGTGACAGTACTATCCTAGAACACACATGCAATTAACAACACAAAATCTCACCTCACAGGATTTTTTGCCAAAGCTGCAAGTAACTTTTTCAGTGTATACTTAGATCTTGTTTGTAATACTTCCCCTTTTGTCCTCCAGACAAGTCACTAGCTGTTGGGAGTTTCCTTGTAAGGGAAAGGCATGGGGTGTTTGTGTTTCTTCCACCTTGCCTCTCTTCCACAGAAGTTTCCAGAACTGTTTGCCTTTCAAACTGTTACAGCCCATCTTCAAGGAGAACTTTAAAAACCTGATCATAGCTGCAGCTGAAGTGATGCAGAAATCCCCTCGAGCTATCTGCAGGGTTCTTCTGTCAGCAACCTGAGAGTCAGTCCTCTCCAGAGAGGCTTGTAACAAAGCTTTAGTCAGCTCACACACGTTCAAAGGGAAAAGCTCTCTGCAGGAGACAATGTTTACTTAAGGAATTAAGCACTCCTTTGTCACACTGGAACTCAACATTTTAGAACTAGATACATTCCATTAGGAATTATTAACCATCGGGTTATAATTGTTTGAGTGGACACAGCACAACTACAGATCTTCATTTCCATGTGGAGAAATTATGTAGACACCACTACAGAAAGATTAGACAGATAGATTAGATAGGTAGGTAGATAGGCAGATACAAATACCCAAACCAAAACAAACAAAAAACCAAGTACATGCAGTTAAAATATGCTAGGATTTAATTTGTTCATTTAACAATGATTCACTGAGATATTTAAGGGATAAGGTATTTGCAAACTCTTAGGAAAAAGCTCAAGAATGGGTACCTAATATACAGGTCACGTATACACATACATTACAGGTCACAGTATCGATGCCTAAATCAAAGCTACCTTAATGACAACTTACACAGAGTAAAGATTTGCATCTTAAGCTAATAGATATTATAGAAGACTAAAAGATTTCAGAAAAAAAAAGGATAAGTTTTATGACAGAGCAACAGGCTGAACAAATTAAATTTAACATAGAGAGATGTGGACAAGTGGAAAAAAAAGACACTAGGGCAGCAAGAGAAAATATGAATTCACTCTGGTGAGGCATAGGAGAAAGACTGGGGCACATATAAAATTGGGACAAAAGTAATACTGAATATACAGTAACACTTCAGTAAAAAGATCTCTAAAAATAGAGGGCAGAAAATAGAAATAAAAATTAGAAATGCACTTTAGAAAATCTACTCTACATTGATCTAGATCATCAGTAAACATGTGCATATTCATCCATCTACAGTGAGCAGGAATATTAATGTAAAGAAGTGTTAAGTAACACCTTCAATAGTTTCTATTCAAAGCCTAATTGGTTTTATTCACATGTTGAAATATTTACACACTATTAATGTTCTGAACATAGTAAGTTAAAGATGTAAAATTCTATTTTCTAAGAAGAGTTCTGAGGGTGATACTGATAAAGAACTTGAATGATGTTGACAATAGTCCTTGTCAGGCTCAGACTTGCTGTTAAGGTCAGATTAACTTAACAATTTAATGCTCTAAAAAAAAAAAAATTCATTGGCTAACTGTGGAGAAGTTCTGGCCAAGTCCTTCAATAGATGGCCTCAGGAAAGACTGTGAACAGCTGAGGTTTCTGGAAAAGAAGCCTGAATTTTTTGGAAGATAATTTCAATAGAATATATGGAAACAGATCAAGGAGTGACATGAATTATGACAACAAAAGTAGTTTAAATAAGCAGGTAAAGGAATAGGCATGAATTCAGTTTCTCCTACTGTGTTACCATCTAAGCACAATTCATAGACTAGTTATTTTATAATAATGCATTATAATTTAGTGATTACATGTTACATGGAAAACATGCACTAATCTTTTATAAACTGATTTAGTGTCTCTGAAATATAGTAAAAATGTCTTAAAACTGTCTTTATGAATCTATATGACCTCAAGCTAGGAAGGTGAATTTCACTAGTGTAATTCTGTCCAAAAGAAATACACACTTTTGTTCAAAAGAGATAAGCCTGTTTAAAATATATTCAGTTATTTGAACAGAGATTCAAGGACCACCCAGAAGTTAGATTTCTGTTAAAGATCACTCATCTTGGATACCTCTGTAATTCACTGAACAAGACACACACTTCAGGAGAGTGATTCTTGTATCCTGTTTACCTTGAATGAACAATGTTCCCTTTCCCAGGAACACTGTGCTGGGCTAACTGGGTTAGACTAGGTATCTGCTTTTTAGGCAAATAAAGATAAGGGAGATGAATGCAAACTTATGGCAAAGAATGTTCTGCTTGTAATTGTAGATTTCTTTCTTCGTGTAGTATGTCAAATATCAAAGGTATACATACTTTGAATCACATTTTGTTTGTGTGTCTCTGGTAAATCTTACCTCAAAAAATTACTCTTCTCAAAAGCTGAAGTGAAAGGTGTTTAAGAAATTCCTACAACTGCACATATACATTTCCAACCTGATTCAATGTGATATTCAGAAAGTCAGAGTTTGCTGCTTATTTTTCATACTTGGACAATCTTCAAAGCACTCTGTATTTACTTGATGTCCAGAAATTATATGTTCCTTTATTAGAAACATACTTCTTTCTATGTAGGGAGCCTGAAAAACATACCAATTGGTAAAGAGTATTTTCTCATCACTTTAATGACACAAACCAAAAAATTTTACTGTTGTTTCCATACAATAAAACATTACTACTTATGCTTTTGCTGATAATCAATGCCTTTATAATAGAACTTTAGCATGTTTTTGTTTTGATTCAACAATTTTTTCTATTCCTTCACAAACTGAGTCAAATATTTACTCATGGTAAATCACCCTCAAATCTTCAGTCTAGGTTTGCCTACTAATAGTCCCATGGTTGGTTACAGAAAACAGTTAATTCCCTTTCTATTCAGCACTGGGAAGTTAATTCTCCTGGAATAGACATATATACTTTTCACAGAATCACAGAATATTAGGAGTTGGAAAGGACCTCGAAAGATCATCTAGTCCAACCCCCCTGCCACAGCAGGATTCCCTACACCAGCTCACACAGAAGCGCGTCCAGATGGGTTTTGAATATCTCCAGAGAAGGAGACTCCACAACCTCTCTGGGCAGTCTGTTCCACTGCTCCAGCACCCTCACTGGGAAATAATTCTTTCTTGTATTCACATAGAATCTCCTATGCTTCAGCTTACAACCACTGCCTCTTGTCTTGTCACTGGGATTCACTGAGAAGAGCCTGACCCCATCCTTCCGACACACACCCTTCACATATTTAAAAGCAGAGACAAGGTCACCCCTTAGCCTCCTCTTCTCCAAGCTAAAGAGCCCCAGCTCCCTCAGCCTTTCCTCATAAGGAAGATGTTTCAGCCCATTCATCATCTTTGTGGCTCTGCGCTGGACTCTTTCCAGCAGTTCCCCATCCTTCTTCAACTGAGGGGCCCAAAACTGGACACAATATTCCAGATGCAGCCTCACCAGGGGAGAGTAAAGAGGAAGAAGAACCTCTCTTGACTACTAACCACACCCCTTCTAATACACCCCAGAATCCCATTGGCCCTCCTGGCCACAAGAGCACACTGCTGGCTCATGGTCATTTTCCTCAGCTAAAGCTAAGCTTAGGAGCATAAGAGTGCAAGCCAGACCAAAGTGCATAGCCAAGGGAACACACACGGTTCAACAGCAATGACAGAAAAACACCAAGACCAGAACTTACAGATTTTGAAATGTCACTGTTAAACCTTCACAGTTTTTTTCCCCTCTTGGTTATTTGTGGTTTTGTTCTCCAAAATATACAAAATAATGTAAACCTACTTACATGGAAAAGTGAAAAGGATGTTTTAATGCCCAAACATTTTTGAAAATAATTTTCATTTTCAGATCCTAAAAGTTCATCTACAGGAGGTTGCATTGTGAACAATGCTACAATATTCTTCCAGAAAAAATTGGTTTCTGTATAAATCTAGTAACTTTGAAAGTCAAGTTTTATCACAACTCCAAAAAGAAGTAACACACACAAAAATATTTTAGAAAGCCCAAATACCTATATTTTATTTGTAATTAAAACCTGTCTTATATCTAAGACTGCACTATACAGACTGGTTTTGAATTGGTATAATCATACATCTAAATATGTATATTATGGAAATGGGGTAATCAGAGGCAAGTGGTTTTCCAAAATCTTTTAAATAGCAAGATTATAGATATATATAAATATATATAGTGATATGCTGAGGGATTTTTTTGCTAAAGTAATGCAGAAAATTAAAAAGAATTAATGTATGATTTGCAGAATCTTTAGGCTTTATTACATTGGCATTGGTTCATTATAATGGCTGTTTTAAATAGCTTACTAGGTTTAGAAATATTAATGTCCCCAGCTTAACCCAGGCTCTCCAGAACTGCTTTTTAAGGAAGCAGGACAGGGTCTTTAAGGAAGCAAAGTTTCACATGAGTTATTTGAATAGGTACTTGAAACAACTCCAAGTCTGAAGGGTTAGTTAATTGACTAAATCACCTAACGTGTTCAGGCTAAATCATCTCACATGTTCAGGCCTCTCTTTCAGCTAACCTTTCCTAGTAGATGGAACTATCCATCTTCTCCCAACATGATCTAAAATTAGGGGCTGGTCTAACAATACAAAGATTATGTCCTTTCTATGAAATAAAATCAGATCACCAAGATTAAGTTAGAGTCCAGGATAAGGATCAATAATATTATTTAAAGATAAATGATCCCTTGACTTTTAAAAAACATAACTTTTTTTAACTGTCTGAAATAGTGTAGAAAACACAGCAACTGGTAAATTCAGAGGAAGAAGCACCAGTGTGATAAATGTATCCTGCTGACATTATTTACTTGGTCTTTATAACTGCAGTGCAGAGCACAAATGCTATTTCATTTACACTTTTCATTTGCACTACCTCACTTGGTCTCTGCATTGAACAACAGTCCCTGTTAGAACTCCTGCCCTAAAAGGAAGTATATGCATAATGCATTCAGTAGAAAGAACTCCAAGTATCATTAAACTGATTTTCCTCACGTACATGCAATGTTTAAACATTCCATAAAGAAAAAACTATGAAGCCAAAATAACAGAGTTAATTCTGATTTGGAAAGTCACCTTATGTAAATGTTAATTACCACCTGATTATGTTGATTTGGAGGTTTCATAATGAAAGCAGTACATGTCTTGCTTAGACTGCCACACTTTTAAAGGACCGCAATAACACAATGCAATCAAAACAGCATATTTAGTTTACTCAGACAGGAGATATAACCACAACTGTTTCTGATTCCAGAACTTGCCAGAGGCAGTAAGTGAATCAGATTAAAGACATTGTGCTGTGAAGAGCATTGCAAGTGATGTGCTAAAAAAACAGGGCACCTTCAGTCAAAAGGCTGACATTCATCACTGAGGTTGCTGAAACATAAGTAAGAAATATTAGTTGAATCAATGTTTTAAAGAAAGCAAAGTAAAATACTAGTTTGTGTTCAGTGATACCAATAATGATGAAATTATATCATGATACAATTTATAGAATATCCAAGAGTCTTGTAGAAAAATGATACTGCATTTTTAAAAATCCAGGCATTTATTTCATCATGTTGTAGATTTTCTTAAGTATGTACATTCCTTAGAAGCATCAATCTCATTGATTTCAAGTGGTGGTTTTGCCTCTGAATCACTTAGGTGCTTCTAGAAATCACACTTTCTGACATAAATATGCTTCTCAGATTTTTGCTTATTATTTCACCTAAAGAGCTCCTGAAGGTTTTTTTTTTAACTTCACTTTTATAAGAACTGCAGGTGAGTTGGTTTTGCTTGTGCAAAATAACATGATTTACACTACATATTACTCTTTGAAATCTGAACATACCGGATGTTGAAAGAGTGGAAAACCCTAGCCTATCATCTCAAAGGTTTTACTTAATTCAAACAAACCTGGAATAGAATGTTATAGACAGCAAAACTAAAATCAGACATTCTATATTTGTTAATACTATAATTATCAGATACTTTTTTTTTTTGGTTTTCACATGACCATATTTGATTCGGTAGCCATGCAGAAAATAAGCATCTGATTATTAAACTTTTGGCAGATTTTACAGCAAGCTTGCAAAACTTAATTTCCACTGGCATGTTTAACAGTCTTATTTAACCCTAACAGAAAGTTATTTAATTCCCTTAAGAGCTCATTTGTACAGCTCCAAGTATGGGTCATAAACAGATACTCTAAGTGAAATTTCTACAGGTTTCAATACAATCCAACTTCACTAGGCCATTACATTGTGGGAAGTTACACTTGTGGAGGAAGTGACCTGAACTTGTTGATCTGCAGGAAAAAAATTAACAGAGGTTAAGTCCTAGCACTCCCTAAGTAAAACAAACTTCTTGCCAAAAACATTTTAAGCACAGAATATACCAATGAATACAATTACTTAATTAAGAGTATCCCTTAATTTGGATCTGTATTTACCTAATGTGTAGCTTAGCAGCTTTGTTATTAATCATGTCTTAATGTAAATACTTTGAAGCTGTTGCTACTCAGTAATGTTTGTAACAAATAGTCCCTGTGGGAATCACCAGCTTATTTCATTAAAACTCCAGCATGCTGTTAATTGCTCCTAGGAAAACATGAACAAATTAACTGTGTTTTAAGAGACAGTGGTGTAAATTTCTATGCTTGTGTGTTTGATTGCTGTGGACTAATGATGCTTCTGATAATCCTCTGCTGTTGCACTATGATGGTTGGCAGTGATAGCCTGTTTTAATCACTAACAGTTGATGTTAACAAAGGCTAAACAAAAAGAAAATATGGTTTGCAAACTATAGTATTTATCATGCCAGCTGAGACAAAGTATCATTCTGGGTCACAGACAATTAGTTTTTAAGTTTTAATGAATCTCTTGAGTGAAAAAAATTATGTTTTTTAACAGGGGTGACTGATGTCTATTAAGTAGCAAATTAAAAAAAGCAGGACTTTTACTATAACAGTGGCATAAATAGGATATGTGACACCTTGCTGTTGAAATCAAGGGTTTTCCTTTTCATAATTCAAAGAGGTATGGGCCTTTGTATAAACTGTAATAACACTCAGTTAAAATAGTGTAATAAAGAACATTTAATATAAATGTTCTCATTCAAAATGTTAGTAAATATGCTTTATGTAGTAGAAACAGACTATAGTGCAATTTGCACAGGAACATTTAAAATTATCTTTTCCAATAAGAAAATTAAGTCATGTTTGCAACAAATACATGTTAAAAAGGAAAGCTATTTATTATTGTAGTGGTTTTGCCCAGGCCACTTCCCTGGTAGCCAGATTGTAACCAGCTTGTAACCAGGGAAGTGGTCAGAAGGTCCCAGTATTCCATGCAATTCCACGTGACCAACAGTATAAATAAGGAGAGCAGAAGCCTGCTCGCTCTCTTCCCTCCGGTGGATTCAGAGACGCAGCTTCTCTGCTGTCGGTCCTGCCCGTGTGGGGGAGTGAGGCCTGGTAGGCCTTGGGAGCAGCGGTTCCTGTACTTCAACAATAGTAGTAGTGAGATTTATTTTCTTTAACTCGCATATCTGTTTCGGTCTCTCTTCTCTGCTTTCTTTTTCCCTTGTCCCTTTTTCCCTTCCCTTCTCCCTTACCCTTTCCCTTCCCCTCCCAGGGGGGCTATTTGGGGGCTCTCTTCACTTTGTATATGGTGTTGTTTAGATATATGTATTAATCTCTAATATACTTTAATTATTTTGGACTCTCTAATTGTCCTATAGCGTTTTTCATTACTCTGAGAAGGAAGGGTGGGGGGGGAAGAAAGCTTACACTGTGAGTTTGGGTATTTGACAGAAAGCCACGTCCAAACCATCACAATTATTTTACTTACAAAGCCTACAGCATTATACAATATTCCTGCTACTTAACTGGGCTTCATCATACATGCCTAGATAAAGTCTCTGGGAAAATATGTGGCTGCAATATAAAAATCAAAAGCAATTGGGTAAAGAGTAATCCGGAATATATTTATGTGCCATTAAAGAAATCATTATTCTTTCCTATATTAGCCCAATGGATCCTGAGCATCTAATTTGTGCATTCAGTATAACTTTCTGACTTTTTGGGGCACCAACATTTCAAATTCAGATAGATGTCTACACTGGCAACTTGACTGCCATTCAACTTATTATTAGTCACTTGATCTCAAAAAAACCCCCAAAAAAGCAACTTAATGAATAACCTAGGAGTGGGATCCTAAAAATGCTGGGATTTTATCTGAAAAACATATATAGAGGAGCATGAACAATGATATGAACAATGAAGGCAGATCACACTTCTGTTCTTTTTGTCTCACAAGGTAAGAAAAAGCTAACACTCAAACCTTGAAGCAAGCTACTTACAGATTGAGCAAAGATGACAGCACAACATAGAAACAGACTGTAAGAAGTGTTGCCAGGATAGAATTACAGTCTCAGATCATATGAAGCAGAAATGGGTTTAGATTTTGTGATGCCTGGATTTTGCAATGTCTGGCATCTTTAATGGTCACAAGCAAAAGGAGAAGCAAAACTTGCAAATTTTTAGTCTTTGGGAATTACATTCCAAAATAATTGCAATGAGTGGTGGATCCCTCAAAGTGTGAACAATGAAAAAAGCAACAGATTTTCTGGATCTAGGATATTTTAGAGATTACTTTAACCAGAAAGGCATCCAAATCTCCTTTTTCTAAAGCTAGATTAAAGGCTTTCTCTGCCTTATTACCCAGTAGAAGCATTTCCTTAACATCAACCTTGCTGAAACCTATCTGGAGTAAAGTACAATAAAAAGGGACATATTTACTAAAATAGATGCTGCTTATCTAGAGCTTATAGATTAAGGTAGAGAATAGAATGTACACATGATATTTGACAGTGATTTATGGGAGGATTATTTTAGGACATCACTGGTTCACAGCATCAATATGACAGGTATAGCACCTCTTATTAAAATGCATTTTCAAATCATTGTAAAGATTCTTGAAATTTTTTGAAATGTGGTATTGTAGAACATATGGAAAAGTATTTAATTTTCCCAAGATTCCAAGCATTTTGGAATAATATGTTATTAGTAGTACTGGATCTTCCATAAATCTTAAGAAATATGTCATCACCATTCATTTGGGTACTTGCAGTAAGTTCCAATATACTTTAGTTAATAGCTCAGGAAGCATATATTTTCTGCTACAGTCATTATTCATTCTAATAATAGTATTCTGTGTGAGCTCAGCTAGATCAGAATCATCAGTAACTGTTGTTACAGGTTGCTGAACAGATTACAAGTGACAATGGAACTCAGTTGGCATTTCAAGTTTCAACTACTTGTCATAATAAACAATATTAAATGTCTTATATCATCTTCTTACCAGATTCATAGAAATAGATTAATAGAAAGATTTGGTCAGACACACAAACAAATGATTAAAATATAACCCCCCTATACATCAAGCCTATAACACAAGGTTACTTTTTTTTTTTCCTTGATTACAGAACTGCATCCCACAGTATCATAAATTAGACACTACCAACACTGCTTGGCCTTCTTTGTTAGAGCCTGAGTGACCAAAACTTTCCTCAGAAAACAAAAACAAAGCTTCTTTCAGTTTGGGAAATAATAAATGGGAAGATCACTGCAAGTTAGTGTTCTCTATTTTAAAAGAAGAATAATAACAAATCAGCATGAGTAGCCATGCTGGACTGCACAGTTACATCGGAAAAAAACCCAACAAAATTTTTAAAAATCTTTGTATTACTGTTAATCTAAGATATAAAAGGAATTTCAGTTTACTTATCCCTGTTTTTCTTATACTGAACCTCATTCACAATCATGCAGCCAACGAGGTGGGTTGGCTCAGCTCACAGATCTGGCAGAAATTCACAGATAAAATAAATTTTCTCACATATCTACAAACTGAACAGATTCACCTCAAAGGCAAGTGATCAGTAGACTCAGTGCAAATGGAAGGAATCCATGACTGAAGCTTGGTAACATCTGCTCAATGGTATGCTCAATTAAGGGTAATATCAAACCACATTTTAAATTTAAGACTATGGAAACATTATAATGAAGTCCTGTATTGATTATGCCTAATCATATGCCTTGCAGAGATTGCACTGAAGCAGCACATAAAAATACGTGGAACCAGCTTTCATGCACTAATTCTGGAAGAGGTTCTATAATCGGGATGTCTAATGAAAAGACAGCAGTCTAACCACAGAGGGAAACTTGTAACAGTCCCCCACGGGTCTCTGTATTTCTAAGGAGACACAGCTAGTACTGCTGCTTCTGAAAAAATACTCTATTAGTGACAAAATGTCGCAACAGTGGCAAAACCCAAAAGGGCTTCTTCAGCACACTGATACAGCAGTATCACATAGCAAAATGAAAGAAATACTTTACCTCAGTCTAGCCTCTCTCAAATCCTCCTGCTTGCAGCAGTCTTAAAGAAAGGGTCCAGAGCAGAAATTAGGTAGGTAAATGGATATTATATTACATAGTACTCTGATGATGTCAGCTTTAAAACTGTTTATGTCAGAACCAAATGTGGTGTAACCTTCCCATTTTATCTGACAATGAGTTAAAAAGATTTTAAACTCATAGGGGTTGCATATGGAAGCTAGGATTTAAAAAAATCAATGTTTTTGTCAGACATCAGCATTGCTATATATTTGAGAACAGCAGAATTAATCTGGCCTTGAGTTCTAGAAGTAAAAAAACGCCAAACATACTGTAACATTTATGCTTGTATCTGGCCTCTTGATTTTGTCCAAGAACATCAGGCATTAGATACTAATTTTAATTTTCCAAAGACAGCCTGTGAAAGGCACAGCAGATGCTGCCCCATTTTCCAAATGATCTTAGTTTGGTCAGGTGAGAAATCCAAATCCATGAACTGTTTTGGCACAGACTTTCCAGAATTGAAGCCAGCATTTAATTTCTGCAGGAAAGCTCTCTGAGAGGGAACAAGTAACCCACTTGTCTTGAGATACATTGAATGAACTACAGTCAGAGAAGGTATCTGAGTAGCAAATGGCATGGAAAAGACAAATATGCTAAGTGTCCTGCAATTAAAAATAAAATCAATCTATTTTTTAATTGATAGACAAATTAATTGAATGTATAAAGTCAGATACAATGTTTTGACCATGCTTATTCAATGTGTTCATTTTAACTAGTACAGTACCATTCAATGACTGTAGCCCCAAACCCAGAATCTTCTCTTTTAAAATAAGGTCTCTTCTTAAGCAGAGATTTTCACCATTCATGTTCATAAAAGGATGGACAAAAGTAAACCCAACATGTTTAAGAACCCTCTAGCTTTAATCATAACTGAAAGGGTAAGTAAGCAATCCCTTAGTTAAGGACTAAGGGATTAAATAATTTGTTTATAGGAATCTGGAGCTGCTGCTACATTCTATAGAAGAAGTAGAATGAAACATCAATTTCTTTGGTTCTTGAGGAAAGTAGATACCAATTTATTAATTAGTCTTTAAGTTTTCTTTCCGTAAAAATAAACCCAAAACCATACTCTGAGAAACAGTAACATGAAGCCATTTTTTTTTCCATATATTGCCTCTGCCGGTTTACTCCAGTTACTCATCCCACACTGTGCATTCAGGAATTGCTGCTTACAATACTATCTGACAGAGAAAACCCACACTTCTATCATTCCCAAAGCAGCTCTGTGCTAGTGGGGCATAAGGCATTACATCCAGACTGACAGGCCTATGCTGGTCAAGTGAGGAGGCAGGTTCTGCTCTTCCATTCATTACTTGTCAGAGTGTACATTTCCTGCCAGTCCAAACATCAGTATTTCCTGCTCATGGCATACACTTCATGGCTGCTGGATACATAGATTCTCTCATGATAGAAGGAGGTTAGAAAGGAGAATAAAGTTCTTCACTATGAGGGTGGTTAGGCAGTGGAACAGGGTGCCCAGAGAGGTTGTGGAAGCCTCATCCTTGGAAGCTTTTAAGACAAGGCTTGATGGGGCCCTGGATAACCTGATCTAGTGGATGGTGTCCCTGCCAGGCAGGGGGGCTGGAACTGGATGATCTTTGAGGTCCCTTCCAACTCTGACAATCCTATGATCCTGTGAACTGCAATGCAAAGAAGGAAGGCTATGTCCTGCTTTTTTCCTGTTCACATCTAGCCTGTGAACTGTTTTGACTGAGCAGTGAAACTGAACTTTTAAAAATCACTTTAACTAAAAATATTTACCCTCTGCTATTACATCATTTAGCTGAACTACACTAACAGAGAAGCATACCCTTACTGAAGGACACCATGCATGGATTGAAATAGCCATGACATCCAGATCTCAGTAAAAGGGTAAGATGAGAGCAATTTCATATAGTTCACATGCAAGCATCTGTGATTTGACTTATGTAAACAAGATCAGATCCTGAAACACTGACTGTTCCTGTCAATTCCTCACTGTCTGCTCCTTTTAACTCATTGGGGCATAGGATGTACTTCATGACTTCAGTTACAAAATCAATTGTTACTCCTGATGCATGTCACACGTTTCTCCTCACAAAGCTTTAATAAGTATCATGGAAAGAGAAGTGCCTCACAGATAACAAGTGCAACCTAGGAGGAGCTGCAAGCATCTTTAACTAAAACACTGAAACATATTTAAATGGGACAGCTTAAACTCTGGTGTGTCTCATTTCAAGAAATTGCTTTAGCCACTAATTTCACCCTGAAGCTCGCCACCAGTGAATAAAAATGCTTTAGTGACATCATAGAGTCTGCAATATTCTCTAGACCACCTCTAGTTACAAACATATTTAGTTTTTTATGTCATCAGTGATAGAGTGATGCCTGATTTCTATTAAACCAAACTGTGTCTATACATCTAGCTTATACAATAGAAACACTTTATAAATACTCCTGTTTCAGCTGACCTTTATGCTTTTTAATGCATCCTAGTTCACACTAAGAAACACAATGTCTATGATAACACAAATAACTAACTGGGTGACTTTATTGTCAGAGGCTCAAGACTTTCTCAGTTCTGAATGTCTCACCATTTTTTCCTCTTGGAACCTTCACTTTGGAAAATACATTAAACTGGCATGTAAAATCTGCTAGCAATACAGCCACCTTCTGTGAAGAATTAAAAAAACAAGAAGCCTTAAATAAGCTACAGCAGGCTAGCAGCTTGTCAAAATACCAGTTGAAACAGCAGGTTCCTAGTCATTAAATCTCAGTTTATGTTATACTCCAGAGATTCCTGAAGTAGCAGAATAGTGTGCATTACTGTGTAGGCAAAATAAGAAAGACAGATGTTGTACTGACCTCTCCTCATTGGAATCAAGTCTACTATACTAACAGTTGCACTACAGATGTCTCTAAAGTTGTACTGTGGACTCCACAATAATAAAATTTTATTATTGTGAAGGTGAATTCATTAAGATAGCATTGCTTGACTCACATCACAACACAACTCAATTTCGTGGTGGGAAAATATTCATGGGTGTCAACTGATATTGACCAAAATCACACTGTAGCATAACAAAAGCATTCCTGTCCAATCCTAAAAAAGACGGAAGGGAGGGAGAAAGGGAGACAGGCAGGCAAGCAGGAAGGAAAAGAAAGAAATAGAAAAAGAAAGCAAGCAAGAAAGAAAGAAAAAAGAAAAGAAAGAAGGAAAAATAAAAAAAGAAAAATGAAAGGAAAAAAGAAGGAAAAAAGGAAGACAATAGAAGAAAGAAAAAAATAAGAAAGACACTGATACTCTAATCCAACATTTCTTAGATTATCTGGGAAAGCTTAAGTGAGAGAGGTTCAATACTGAGAGAATTCACGCAACATCAGAAAAAAGTGCAGCTCTGCTGCAGTTAGCATAAGCATAATGTAGTTTGAAGCTTCTAGTGTCTCCAGGAATTAGAAAAGTCAAAGCAGAAAAGGAGTTTAATTTTTAATGGTTAGTACTATGGTATGCTTTTAGGGTTGACTGGGTATGCATTTAATGCTGATATTATAAAATAGTTAAATTAGTACTAAAGGAAGAATAGGAACCGTCACTTCCAAATTACATGGGAAGAAGTAAATGATGGGTAAACAGCTCACAGTAACAAATACTGGGGGTCTTGTACTACTAGGGCCTCCATGCTGAGAATTTCAGATGTTGAAAGCTGATGCACAGCTCAGCAAAAACCAAAGACTCTGCTCAGATCAAGGATCCACCTCTGCAGCAAAGCTCCTCAAAAGACATGTCTGCAAATCCCCTAGGACATAGTAGTAAAGTTTCTTTGGATAAAAACGTCTACATCTCTTCAACTCACATTCCTCCTTCCCTTCAAAACTTCTCATGCAGAACTGTTGCAGAAGTAGTTAAACATCTACCTACTTAATCCTCCTATCTTTATTGTTGCACACAAATTTTGACAGCTGACAACGTGATTGCATAACAACTACTTTCCCTAAACTTAAGGGGGGAGGAGGATGGGAGGAAATATTTTCAAAAGTTCTGTATCTTTCCAGCTTTCTCTTCTTTTTGTGGAATATAATATTTGTTTCAGTTCTGCAGCAAGGACCACAGCCTGAAGAAGCAGTTGCTCTTGGCAATATCGATCAGAACATCGAAGGACAATTAAGCTTTTGGTTTTACCACTTCGGGTAATTATTACTTTGTAATGAGTCTAATGATTTAGCAGTGCTTTTTGTGAACCTTCCTATCCTAACTTCATCTGTGTATAGCACTATCACTTCATCTAGTCCAGCACACGATATATAAATGTTGGAAAGGTTTCCCTGGTGGTTAAACAATCCAAAGTCCTAAATTACTGAGGTAATTGGACCTGTGTGTGATTTTAATGTACTGAAGCCAGCAAGGTTGGCTATAGGTATGTATACCCTCTTTACCATACAGGAGATTTCACGTCCTTAAGAAATATAAGGAAAATTAATTGGCTTTTACAAGTTGTCTGATAAGATTCAGACCAAGACATACTTATACACACAGTATGGGAATATTTGTTCAGGGGCATTCTGCCTTTCTAACACGGACACCCTTCTTTCTGAAGGGGGCATTTTTAAGATACACCTATCATCAGGTGTCTACCATCTGGTATATACCATCTGGGGTACTTGGTCTGTAATGGTTGATAATCATTACCTTAATTAAACACATTTTATCGACCTCACAGGGATGTCAACAGTAATGGATTGTAGTGGTAATGTAGATCACTTGCATAAACAATGCACATACAGTCCCTCATGGGATTTACAAGGCATTTGGAGAGCTTCTAAAATATAGGTGATGTGGTAGAAAGTAGTAGTAAGGTCTCCACAGCAACCTTTTCTTCCAATTGCCCTTAGCTTTTACTTTTCTACCATTTTTCCTGTATCTTACTATTTTTCTATAGCCATAATTTACAAATCCCACCAGGAGTTTGTATATACTGCATATTCAAGAACACTGCAGTATTTCTGTAATGATTCTGCACGGTATCCACTGCAAAAAATGGCAACCCATTCACAAAATTTCAGCCAAAACAGAAAAAGAAATACATGCTAGGGCCCTCAAACAGAGTAACTGGAAAGTATTATTTAAAAATGGGCTGCTTGCAGATTAAATGGAAAGAAAGGTGACACAAAAGATGAAACAACATCTTCTGAATTGTTTATAGAGTCCTTGAAAGTTTTCTTACAAACCAAATTGGAAGTGAGAAAAGCATATAATTGTAATTAGAATAGGCTTTAATAAATTGACTTGAACAGATTATGTATTACCCATTTTAGACTATTTAGGGCAACCACAGTCTTTGTATAGCGAGAAACCTGAAGGAAAAAAGAAACAGTACACTAAAATTGATACACTTGATAGGAAAATACAAGTACATGTATACATATACAGGGGTGCTAATGAAAAGATTAAAAGCCACTAGAAATTGATGAGAGCATACAAACAAGCAGAACTAAGAAAACATCCACATCTCAGGTCTGTCTTACAAAAGTTCTCAGTGAAGCAGAGATCTGGATCCTTACATAAATCACTACAAAGCAGAAACTCTCTGTAGAGCAAGAAATGCATGTGCTAAATGCTTGTTGTTTGAAATAAAGGGGTGCTGAAAGAAGGACTTGCCTGTTGTATAGTGTTAAGATGTCTAAGTACTAAGTGGTTCCAAGATACCAAGTCATCACTTTTAGGAGGGTTGGAAGGGATAGTAGTATAAAAGAAAGCTAAATAACCAAAAAGGGGAATGAAGGTATATTGTTATATATTATTATTATCTGGTTATACCACCAGATAAGAAGAGAAAGAGATAAAGGCTACATCTCTGCTAGTAAATAAAATTGATTACGGACTTTTCTTTGGCCTATCCTAATGCTAAATAAAGTTACAATTCAAAGTAAAATATCCATATAAAACCAGCACAAAAATATTTACCCTAGCAGAAAGGCAGAAAAGAAAGCAATGCAAGTCTGGCTATCTGGACTTGGGATCAGCTGTCTGTAACACCTTATTTTAAAGCATTATAATAGAAAAGCCCTACAGCTCTGTCTGAAGCCCTCCAATTTTTTATAAACTGCTTCCTATCGCCAGCAGAAGGGCCAAACAGACCAAAATGTTCATATTTTGCCTAGATGCAAAGGTGTACTGCTACTTACAGGCTGCACACAGATTCACTGATGAACACAAAGCCACAGACTATGCTTTTTTAAAATTAGTGTGATAAAAGTAGTCAAGAAATTTTGAACTTTTGTATGTATATATAAATATACTCAGCTTTTCAACTTGCATTTTTAGTTTTTACTTTGATCTGAGCACATTGCTCCCATTAAAGCACAAGCACCCCATTTTAATTTGTCATCTTAATTTTTCAGTTTGTTCACTGTGATCAGAATTAATCCAAAGTGTCGAACCAGATGATGTGAAGAGTAGCACAATTTCCATAATATTTCTGTGGTGGTTAAAATGCTTGCAATACCCTGGGATCAGCTCTTAAGCATTCCTACCTTTTCTTTCTGATCATGTCATTTTCTATTTCTCATAAAAATGTCTTGTCTTAACTAGAGTTGAAACTGGTGTGATTCTTTCTGGCTCCCAAAATCAGAAACCCTTCACCTCACATACATCAATCTAACACATGAAGGCCCTGATTCACACATAAGCTTCCTCAACTCATGTTAGCAAATTCCTCAGAATAGTATTCTTTAGCTGGCTATTGATGCCAAGCCAACAAAAAATAGCATGGATTACTTTTATATATCTCAGTCTACATCTTTAATATTTGATGCACTGATTGAACAACATAAGCAATAAAGTCTGGCAGGGGTGGAAATTCAGGAGATGGAGAGAAAATGAAAAGGTGGGCAAACAAATGAGAAGGCCATGATGAATAGCACTATTATCTGACCATTTCTTATTTATATTGCATACATGCAGGGCTATCCGTAGTCCCCAAACCAGATTCATGAGTGGAACTAAATAACCTTTATGGCCTCCACATAGCTAGAGCTGCAGCCAGCTGGGCAGAATCCGATGGTGTTAGCTACATTTCCCCAACAAAGAGTTTGCATGTGAAGCACAGTTCTGTTAACAGCTGTATCACACCTACTACCTGCAAAGGCACTCACTATTCTGATGCGTTTACCCCAAGCTTTCAAAAACAGATAAATTCTGCCCCCAAAGGAAATTGCGGGGTATTTTCCTAGGAACTTCAGTACCAACAGTATTAACACGATACAAAGCAGCTTAGAAAGGCAGACCTTTCTATTGATGTCCCTTAATGTTTGTGCTATTAGCTGCCATTTCTTGAGATGGATCAATCACTAGGGGTGAGGAAGAAACTCTTTCCTCCCCTCGGCTTGGAATACTCTTAGCTAGTGTGGATCTTCCTGCTCTTAAAGTAAGAGCGCTGACGCAACTCTTCACATACCTCCCCATAACCATAACAAAAGTCTATACTTTTCCAGGGCATTGAGCAAAGTACATACATTCACACAGTTCACCACAAAAGTTATATTTTGAGAAAAAGCAGAAATATAGAGAAAATTATTCCATAATGAGAAGAGGTTTATTGTGTATTTATTTTTATAAATGACACTAAATGCATCCAGAGAAGCTTCTGACAAAACCCCAGTTATTATTTCTCCGCCTCTATGGAAAAAAAAAATATTTTTTTTTGGTGGGATGCTGTTAACAGCCACAAAGATAGTTAGCTTACTAGACTATGTATTAATTGATTAGCTTTGTTATTTCAGATGGAAAAGAAACATCAATCCTAATGTCTTTCTTTAAACTACTGTCATCATACAGACTAGAAATATCTACACTATTTAGAACTGTGTCAGGAAATGTTTGTTACATAAAACACACTCAGTGCTGTTATAACAAGGTAAGAGTTTTGCCACCAGAGTGCCTTTTAGTGTTAGAATGACTACTAACCATTTATAAAAAGAGATATAGATTTATTTCCATTATAAAAACATAGTAGCTCTATAGCAATTTGTCCCTTTAAGAGTTTAATAGATATTAATATTCCTTTTACCTTTAATTCTGTTTTTAAAAAAATTAAAAATTTGTAGCCAGAGACATTGTTTCAGTGGAATTAATTATATGCAGAGAAGCACATTAGAATTATCTCTCTAAATTTCACTTTAACAAAAATAAGTATTGTTAATTATTCAGAATGACTTGCATACCAGAAAGCTGACTATATTAATAGTGAGGATGAAGTTATCTATGTACCAAGTGATTTGACATGAGTAATTGCTATTAGCATAATGAAAACTGCAATTAGGAATCACACAGTTACAGTATCTCACTCAGTCTTTACTTCCATTTGTTTCCTTTATTCTTTTTAGTTACACTTGAGCATGAACATCAGAAAAGACAAGCCAGAAAGAGAAGGAAATTAACCTAAGGTAAATAAGAGTGACTTATTTCAAGGATAGAAAACTTGTGATTGCCACAAAGGAGGATGTATTGCTTTGCTTTATCTTGTTGCAGATGATCAGTGCAAAGAGAGATTTCTGAAGAGGGAACACCCTATGCTCTCATAGAGTTCTGCTTAAACCATGGAAATGTCTCTGTTTTATGGCTTGCAATTGCAAATAAATTTGAATCATTAAAGCTTAGATTTTGAAAAGGGAGCAAAAAATGCTTATATGATGTCTTCTGGCAAATACTCTGAAAAAAAAGAGCTAGGGATGTACAGAAGTAAATATATAGAAAAGTGAAAAGGATGACATTATGCAAGAGAATGACAAAACCAAAACTGAATTGTCTAATTGATGCTACTAGGAAGGGATACAAAGATTCATTTAGCATCAGCTTATCACATATTAGCAGGTGATAAGAAAAAAAGAAGGCTGTCTTCAAAACATGCCCACACTGATACGTTATAGCCATGAAGTACCACTGCAGTAATTCTTCTAACAGTTTGATTTCAAATGGATCACAGAAGGGATTAGTAAAAAAAAACCCTTGTCTTTGAGCCTTTGTGTTTCTTAACAGTTGTTAAAACAAAATAACAAAACCCCCAAACCAAACAAAACCAAACAATCCAACATCACATCTTGTCACATAAAGCAATCTGCTTATTATCAGGGAACCACTTATCACTTCTCTACTGCGCTGTACTAAGAGATGAGGGCCATAAGCCATGTGTCAGCACCTTTTTGTTAGTAAAACAGAATAAAAAGATGGCTTATGTTCTCAAATCTTACAAATGGGGAGGGAGAAAAGAGCTGAGTTTACACTAAATTCCATTGTTATAGAAATGCCCTAAAACCCGAAATCTAAACAATTACTATAAAGTTCCATTCAACCAACTTTCTAGTCCTGAACATATCCAACTTCTAAATAAGACTATAACCATAACTTCCTATTCAGCTCATTTTCTCTTATTAGCAGTAGAAGGCATTACATGCCCTTTAGCACTCAATGCTACAAAATAGAGCTGATGGACCTTCTCAGCTTTCCTGATGTCTGCTGAGCCACTTGTTATCAAAATGATGTCAGTGCCAGAGGAGAGCTGTGCTCCCCTGACTTTAATCTGTAATGATACAAATACAACAGAGCTCTGCAGCAATAATTGCATTTCAGTGTGGCTTTTAAACCCTTCAGAAATGGGTATATTTTTAGCTGTTGAGGTAGCAGCCACATTACCTGCTGAAAGGCATGAGCCTTCAGCAATTTGTAAAGGTGGGGCAACAGACGCCTTAGTGGGAAAATGATGTCTGAGATAGATCCCTCAGATTCTTCAGAACCACATACAATGCCCTCTAAGTGACACAAGCTCCACTTTTTCTGTTATCATAACAGAACGAACAATTTAAGGATTCTGAGTAAAATACTTCTGGTGTCCTACTATCTGCATAATGTTTAGCTAAAGCATACGTTCAGGGCAATAAAAATGACAACAGAAGAGAGGAGAAAACTAACAAGAAAAAACCAGCTTGTTCTGTACTACCTAAATTCTCTGAGAAAAGTGGGCTTGAACTTCTTGTTACATTCTATGCTAAGGAGTCACACTATTTCTTCCTTCCTCTACAAGAGGGGAATCTCAAATTACACTCCTGGAAACAACTGGACTTTTAGTTTCAAATTAAAGTTTTAGCAATGTCCAGAAATTCTCACAAAGTAGAGTCTATAAAACCAGATCCTAGATCTTTATTCTTACTGGCATTATCAGGGAGTACCAATACAATACATATGCCATTTCTTTTCTGAAGTACACTTACTAAAAGACTACACTGTGAATTCTGCTGTATTCCTGAGAAATTAAGGTCTTGCTTAGAGAATAGCCCATGTACAGAATCTGCATGTTGAAGAGGCAATAAATAAAGAAAATACTTGGTTTTTTTTCCCCTCAAGTAGCAATCCTCTGCTCTCATACATACAGTAAGAGCTGTTTCCTTTGCACTGCATAAGCAGGCAAGAGCATATGGCTCACTCCCCAATATTCTGCTGAATGTTATTTCCCAGTTTGAAAGTAATTCCTGAGGAAAAGCAAATAAAGTTCTGCTGAATGATTTCATTTTAAACTGTTGAGGTTTGTGGGTCTACGTGTGAGATGCTATGAAAATCAAAGAGAGCTGTCGAGAATCATGCAATTAAAACCCTCTTTGATATGAAAGGATCCTCAGCTGTTATACAGTTAAAAGGAATGGAAATATAGCAGCTTGGCTTCTGTAGAGTATATTGATGAGTTGCTTTCAAGACCACCAGGCTGACAATAAATATCTAATTAGATGGGTAGTCTGACAGTTTCATTTGTAGTCACTTAACAGACTCTGAGTGATGTGAAGGCAATCAGTTTGGTTGTGGAATAAACTGTCTGAAATTTGCTGCTGAATTCAGAAACTGATGCGAGAGGAACATCATGTTGAAAAAGACCCTGCCCCTTAACTTTAGTTTCCATATTACTCCACAAAGCATTGAAACTTCAGAAAGAAGGTGTGCAAGGAGAAAAATATATGATCAAAAGTCTAACAATAAACATACATACAGGACATATGAGCAGTTCTAATACCGAACCTTAAGCAAACGTTCCAATATATTATAATTTGAGATGCAGTTAAGTGGGTTGTGAAACTGAATAAGATAGAACTAATGATGACATTTCTAGTAATTTACCATTCATGAAAAACAGACCAGCTAAAAGAGACTTTCCTAGGGAAAAATATTTTACCAGATTTTCTTTGCTATACAAGGTTCAAATTCATGTATGTCCTAGATAAGTTTGAGTTGTTTTGCACACTGCACAAACAAAGTCCTTAAGAAATTAAAGAAGTATAATACTGAGTAAAGGTGTTAAGCAATTGCAAACAGTTCAAGTAGCTCATGTTACAGTAGATTGTTGTCTTGCTGATAAGTCAATAGGCTGTTTTTCAGAATTGGCTCTTCTCTCAGTTCAAGGTCTCAGCCCTTTAGCTGGCTTTAAACAACTGTACTAAAGGAGAACAGGAAGTATGGAAGAATGTCAAGTATTGACCTTCCTATAGGCTTTCCTGTCTTAAATGAACTGAAGAGACCAGACAATATGCATAAAGCAGTGAGAGATGATGTATCTTTCCAGAAATAGCTTTTTGAGTTAAATCCTTTTGTCAAGAAGATGCATCCAGAATATGATATCAGAATACTTTTTTTCTCTTCACATGAGATTACTAATAGTACTTGTAAATTCAGAATCTCACAAAATAGTATGCAAAAAATATAAACCCCAAATTTTCCTATTAGCATTTGTTCTAACTAAAGTAGCCTCATACAAACAGGATGCATAATCAGAATTTCAAAGCAGACAGAATGACAATACAGATTATGCAAGGAAAATCTTCTTAGGCTTGGTTTGGACCAAATACTGAGCTTCAAATTTAATAGAAGTGTAGTTTTTACATTAATTTTGACAGATGTTTGACCACTACTGTAATAATATAAAATTGTGGGGGAATGAGATTTAAAAATCTCTGGTTTAGAACTTTGAACATTTTTGAACTTTTGTTTGTTAAATAAAGAGAAACAAAGCAGACAACACTAATGTAATGCTTCAGTGTACATTTTTTACAAGATTAATTTCAAACCCTGTATATTATGGGTTCACAAAAACATCATTCACATGACCATTTTATACTGCCATATTTTATCATGATTATAGACAGGCATCAAAGTACAGCAAGGAACTTAAGGAAGAGAACAACAAAAAGCTCAAAAATGTATTTAAAAAAAAGGAGTCTTTCCATAAAGCATGCCTGTTAACACAGTGACTTTTGTTCCACTACTGGGTATTTAAACACTAAAGAGCAAGTTAATGTAAGCCATGAAGTCAGAAAACAATTACCTCTGATCCAGACATCTGCTTTCTTGTGAGGGGTTACAGAGCAACTGAGAAATTCTACTGTCCTTGGGTGAATCAATAGCTAGAGATGTAACAGGTTTAGAAAGATACACCAGAAAAATAGCATGCAATCAGTTTTAATACAAGATACCTCTGCCTTTTTCCTGCTATGTCCTTTTTACAGATACAGATGACATTCTTGTTTTGATAGTCTTTGCTACTCTTTATACAAAATCAAACAGATGAGTTAAATTATATCTTTTGAGAAATAAGAGGGGGAAAAAAAAAATCACCCTACTTAAATGTCTTTACTTCACTGGGAATTGTCTGCAGTGGAAAAGTAGTCTAAAAGGTCACTGTACACAATCTTCAATCTTTCTCTCTCAGCCCCAAATGGTCTTCCAGGCAAATGCTTTATATCTCCTAAAAAAATCTGCCTTTAGAAAACAGAACAATTTCAACTGAGAAAGAAAACAATGAAAACTTCCAGAAGTAAAAATACTTTTAAAATACAGTAAGAGAGATTCCATGATAATTTTATTGGTGATGGCATTGAAGTGACATCTGGGTGTTTTGATTTTTATACTAAGTTGATCTCTTTTGCTTACTTTTCATGAATATTCTTGCTCTTGTAATGAATATTCATGAAGTGTGTGGAGCTGCAGTTGTAATGAAGCCAACTGGTATTTGCCAGGTACTTCTAGAAGGCAGTATCAGTAAGAACTGCAGACACATTCAGCCTACCATTTTGTTTTTAAACAGTGGGTGGATGAGGAAGGTAGCTACTCTTAGGAAAAGTCTAAGACAGGGATACACTGATGACTGAATTCTTCTAGTATGATCGTTCTACATTTTGGCACCCACTCAACCTATGCACAAGAAGAGCAGTCCAATAAATTTTAAATTAACATTAGAAATTATTTGCAAAAGTTTTTTAGAATTACTTTACCTCAAGATTCCTCTCCTGCCCACTAAGTCATGGATAAATGCAGTAAAAAAGAAAGCGTTTACAAAATTTTTGTAAATATTCCTAGTACAAGTCTGGTGCTAGCAGTTTTGCATTCCCACAGGGAAACATTCCATTTGAACTAACCAGACAATCAACCACATGGAACTTCAACAAATTGCTCACAAGCAAGCAATGAGAGCTAGAGTAGTATTTGAACACATTGCCAACTTTGAAATAACTGAAACATCCTGATTTTCACAAATATATGCTCTTAACTGGCTAGTGGATGACTTCTTACATCATGGATAGCAATTGCATCTCTCTGGTTTCAGTGCTATGGTAACATATTAACTATTCGGGAGAAAGCAAATAATTAAAAATGCCCATATATACTTTTTATTATAATATATATTTTATATACATAAATAATATCTAAAAAATAATTATGCATATATTTCAATGTAGAACAGGGAGAAAGAGAGAAATACCTAATACAAGCAAAGATTTTGTCTGCGTCCTATTTTATCCCATCCTGGCTTGCATCAGGAATAGTGTGACCAGCAGGAGCAGGGAGGTGATCTTGCCACTGTACATGGCACTGGTGAGGCCACACCTCGAGTACTGTGTGCAGTTTTGGGCACCGCAGTTTAGGAAGGACATTGAGCTACTAGAGAGGGTGCAGAGAAGGGCAACTAAGCTAGTCAGGAGTCTGGAAAACAGGCCTTATGAGGAGAGGCTTAGGGAGCTGGGCTTGTTTAGCCTGGAGAGGAGGAGGCTGAGGGGAGACCTTATCGCTCTCTTCAGCTACTTGAAAGGGCATTCTAGGGAGGCAGGTGTTGGCCTCTTCTCCCTTGTGACTAGTGACAGGACTAGAGGGAATGGGCTTAAGCTGAGCCAGGGTACCACAGTATGTTTAGATTAGATATTAGGAAGAATTTCTTTACTGAAAGAGTGGTTAGATATTGGAATAGGCTGCCCAGGGAGGTGGTGGAGTCACCGTCCCTGGAGGTTTTTAAGAAGAGGATAGATGTGTTTCTTCAGGGGATGATTTAGGGGTAAGAGTAGTGTAGGGCTATCGGTTGGACTAGATGATCTTGAGGGTCCTTTCCAACCGTAATGATTCTGTGATTCTGTGAACTTCAACAAATTCCTCCCCTTTTTTTAAAAACAATCTCCTGTAAGTTTGCTGTACTGTACATGCAGCAGTCAAAATCATGGACCTAAACAATACATGAATAAGAACTACCAATATCTAGCTATAAATCAACTATACTTTCAAGCTTTTTTTCTAAACGGCTCGTTTTATTCTGTCCTAAAATTACTTAGAAGTTGGCTTCTTTTCTTTTTAGTCTTGGATGGGCTTTAGCTGTTTGATCACTGTAATTTAGGAGAGATTGAAAGAGACATCCTAATGAGGAACTCTGCAATGGCTGCTTGCCAAGAAATCAATCAAGTGATCCCTTTCAAAGTCTATTGCTAACCTCATTAAACTACTGAGAATTGAAGCTGCAACTTTCTCAACCTCATTCCCCACAGGCGTCTTGCTGCACTGAAGGGCTAGTAGTGACGAACACTAACTCTGCATCCCCGAGACATGCACTGACAGGCCATTGGCTAGGGTCAGAGATTCCACGGATCTAATAATGTCACAGAGACAAAAATAGCTATAGGAATAATATCCCTTTAAAGACTTACATGATTTGCATGTAGTTTGCTATGTAAAAATCAAGTGAACTTAAGAAAATGTCAGCTTCGCCTTTCAGACTCCCAACCTTTATCTGGATGCCAGTTACTACCATGATGATTTCTCCTAATGGAGGTAAACAACTGTTAGCAGATGCCCTGAATCAGCATAGCAAGCTGCAAACAGGCTTGCAGAAGCTTTTGTTTAAAGCACAGACACTCTAGAAGATAAGAAAGCTCAAAGGAAGTGATAAGAAATAACACTATGTATCTGGTGCATTATAGTTGCATTCTATTCACTTTGCTGGTCCAAGCAGGCATATATAAAGCTTGCTACTCTCTCTCTCTCATATTTGGCATAACATTGTCTGATACCTACTGTTTCCCACATGATCACATATATATAACTTCTCCATAGAATGTCATGTGTGGTGCCATGTTTCCAAGAACAATAGAATTTATTTCCTAATAATGACATTAAACTTACAAACTACAGAAGAAAATGTCAAACAATTGGTATATACCAACACAATCTCAAAGACCAACTTTCTTGAACTGTATAGCACCAAATGCCTGCTGCAATTATTGCAGCTCTCCAAACTAAAAGATTTTTCAATATATATGTTATATTTGTCCACCCACCAACTTTTACTCTTCTGGAAAAGTTCCCTAATCTCCAGAGTCTTAGCAGTTTTTCTTATAGATGGAGTCATAATAAGTTAAGACACAGTGATTCGATTAACTACTAAGATGAAAAAGGTTCTTTTTTTGTGATTATAAGGTTCATTCAGTATGACATCCACTCACATGCTGAGGCTCAGCACAAGGCCTATGCTCTGCTTAAGACATAATCCCACAGGGCTCTCCTTGCATAAATCAGCTTGTTGTCCACAGCTTGCAGCAGTAAGTGATGAGTGAACAATGTTACCAAGAATTAGACACCATTTCATTTAATGGAAGCATCTAAAAAGCAGTCAGAGAAATATTGACATATTACCAGCATATGACAGATACGACATATCATGAATCATGTTGAAGATTCAAAAGTTTCAAGTATATACAAGAATATACTAAGTATATACTAAGCCACAAATTCTTGACAGGCTTCTGAACACTTTGAATCTAGGTAGTGAACATAATAAGAATCTGCACACTTTTCACTGTGCTGTTAGTCTGAGAAGAATGTGCTAAATTCAATAAATTTCACAGATGCCCTCCTAAAAAGGAGTAAAATAGTTTGATCTTTCTATAGAAGTGTTTCCTACTTAGGAGAATTTTATTTTCTTAATTAGACTAGAACATACAGACATTCCTTGAAGATACGTTTAGAAAAACCGCATCTTACTATCAATAAGAAAACCTATATAAGACATTAATCAAGGTTAATTCCTCACAATAAAATGATACAAGTCAAAGAAATGTAACGTGAGTCAGATACGTATTTTGCTGCTTAGTTGGTTTAACTAAATTCAACCTGGACATCACATTCTGACCAGCCCTGTTGTGATATAATATTTCACAAGAGAAGGACATAGGCATAAGTGGGTCTCAAAACTCTTTTCCATACTGATAGAAGAGAGAAGCTCTTAGAAGGTGAGAATTTCATTTTCTCAGTACATGCACATTCAGGAAACCTTCACAAGAAACTGAAAACTTAAGGCTAATTCTTAAACATTAAAAATGTGCGTGGATATGTGTGTTAAATTCTCTTTATTATCAGTTATTGTTTAATAATCAACATACTTTGTTTTCTGAGTCAAAAGCAAGCTGGTGGGACAATTTTATTCATCTTATTTTTAATTAGCTTAGTAGTACACTTAAAAATCTCTCTTTCAAATAAAGATGCAATAACTCAGAAGCAACAACACAAAAATGATTTATGCATAACTGTAGCTGCAGGAATCACTGGGATTTGTGTATCTTTACCATAGCTGAGGTAGAGGGTCATAGGCTCTCTTTTACCTTCTAATGAAGCTATAAAGAGAACTCTGTTTGATTTCACAGTATTATGATAAAACTATAGTGAAAATTGCTCAACAGCACTATCTAGAACAGCATGGATCCCAGTGTCCTTACTGGCATTGCTGTTGTTACAATTATTATTATTTTATCTGGAGTAATCTTCACAACTTCAGTTACAGGAAGTTATACAAGTGCATAATATACAATTCCATTTCAGTAGCATAGCTCAACAGCTTTTCACATATATGCCTAGCTTGAATTAGTTTTTATAAGCTGTTTCTAGTTTGAATTAATTTTCATAATGCTGTTCCAAGGGATATGGAAGGACTCTACATGCTTAGAAGCATTTCTAAAAATGTTCATTTCCCAGGTTACAAAGAGATTTTTTCCCCTTTACTCAAAATTGGGCATTTAATATTTTGTTGTATTATGACTAGATATGTGCTGCTATTTGGGGAACAAGTTCAATAGCATGAAAGATTTCTTACCCTCTCCTCTACTCCTTTGTCTCTATCCTATCATGATTGGTAGGACATCCTCAAGAATCACACACTAGGAAGATTAATATCTTTAGTCAAAACTGAAAAATTAAGCTGGGCCTCTCATATCACAGTTAATTACTATGGTATTGTAGCGACCATTTCAAGAAAGGAAAGCCCTGTTTCATTTCCTTGGGACAAAGTTTGGGTTATCTATCTATCCCAAGAGGATGAAAAGTGAGATATAGGCCCTACCAACAAACACTGTTGGTACTTGTGCTTTTTCAAAACAGTTAATTTGTTTCTGTCTAAATGCTTACAGCTACTGATGAGATTTTGTAAGATTTCAGATTACTGACTGTCCAATATAAGCTTTATTTCCTAAGACAAACACAACAAGAGAGATAGGTGGTTGAGGAAACAAATCAGAGCCAGTACAATTACAGCAAGACTTGACTCGCCTTCACAATGTAGCCTGTCTATCTGCAAAGCAGATTCTGATTTAAATCCTAGGGGGAAACTAACAATTAGAAATGGTTACCACTAACATGCTGTTCCTCTGTGTTACTTCATTTGGACATGCAGCATTAAGATATAACTGGATGACAGAGTATTAACATACTAGCATCGCGCCTACCTTTATATTACTTCTGCACATTTGTGACATCCTTAATTTTACTCATGTAAATACACTGAAATCAAAAGGAATATTGCTGTGACTAAGGTTAAGCAGATGGTAGTGTGATTTACAAAACTGGAGCTTTAAAAAGCAAACTGTTTCGAATTGAAAGAAGTAAACACAACCCTCTCTGCTTTCTCTCTCCTTCCCTCATTTCTTTAAATTTTCTTTCATTTCACAGTCCCTTATGTAACAGCACTCATGGCATATATGCTGCATGCCAAGGAGACAGCCTTACATGCTATTTTCTTTTTGGAAACCTACTGATTAAAACAAGAGATGAACCTAATATTACATGTAGGGATACAGTTGAAAGTGTTTCATTTCTGTAACAGCAGAAACAGCTATTATGCATGGATAAGGATGTATGTCTTAGCAGTCATATCTTCATTTAACAAATACACAACCCTGTGCAAGACATCTCTTCATCACTTATTTACAAATGACTGCAAGAAGAAGTGAAATACCTTGTGGTTCTCTTTGCATCCTACACCTGTAACATGCCTCAGAAGTCTGTAGTTGGTACTGTTACTACCTGCAGTGATCACACTTGCAAGCGGCCCATTCTGAATGTGTCATGCTGTGCCCGCAGTCTCACCAGCATCCAGTGACCCTTCATCATCAATATCAAGCACAGGCAAGCCCTGCTACCTGAACCTTAACATCAGTTCAAACTCTAATCTCTTAGATGAGTGGTATTTTCTCACCTCAAACCTGAAAGGTTGTTATCAAGTGGTACATGCCAGCCTCATGTCTTAGGTTAGTGTAACAGCTGCTTTCTGAATCCATATTTTATTATAGCTCATTTGTATCTGCAGTCCAATGTTCAAATCTTAAATCTACTCCAGAAACTCTTTTTAGTAACAAAAAATGGCCTTTACCAGCACTTTTGGAATGAGCATTAGATCATTCTAATTAGATCATTCTCTCCATTAGATCCTATCTCTTCTTCCTTTTACTGTTCTGTATCCAGCCTTTGAAGTCTCAGACCTAAGTGTTGGCAGGTACCAGTCAGCAGCAGTCCTTTGCTTAGCCTAGCAGCACCCGTTAAAGCTTACTCTGCTTTATATTCATATCCCCCTCACTGCCTTCCACTGCTTTACACCAGCACTTTCTTACTTCACTTTATCTGTGAGCACTTCACATTGAATGAAAAGATACATCTGAGCATTTTAACCTCTGCTGACGCAGCCTCAATATTTCCCCTAGAATTAGCACTTTTTCACCCTCCACCTAGAAGTAGTAGTGCAGGTCATTCAAGAAGCTTCAAAAAATCATAAATTTATCCAAATTATCTTCTGACTCAGAGGAGCTGTGTTTTATTACAGGGGACGGGAGAGATCAAACTCTCTTCTACTTTCATTTGAGATATGGAATCCTACAAAATACTGTCATATTGCTCTGCCACTTCCAAAGAGGAACTCCATTTCAACCTGCCCTGTTCTGCTGCTTTTTTTGAAAGCAAATAAAACTATTTCAGTAAGAGAAGGATTATATGACATCACAGTACATCTGAAAATAGTGTATATGGCAGTATGAAAAGCATTACAGCTAACATGCAGCTGATGTGTTTCACTGCAGAAACTCATTCAGAAGGTGGGGGGGTTTTTTAAATTATGAGGATATACTGCCATCTGGAATATAATGCAATTATCATACCTGGTGTGAAGACAGTCTAAGTAGCTTCAGAATAAATAGAGCAGGGGGAGAATAAACAAAATCAAACAGAATAAACAAAGTTGTACTAAGGGAGGTTTAGATTGGATATCCAGAAAATTTTCTTCACTGAAAGAGTGGTTAAGCATTGAAACAGGCTACCCAGGGATGTGGTGGAATCACAGCCCCTGGAAGTGTTCAAAAAACATGTAGATGTGGTGCTTAGGGACACCGTTTAGTGGGGGACATGGCAGTGTTAGGTTAACAGTTGGACTTGATGATCTTAGAGTTCTTTTCCAACCTTAATGATTCTATCATTCTATGAAGCTTGAATTCAGGTAAAACTCTCTCATGCAGTAATCTGTGTCTTTTCTTATTAATATGATGGGAAAATGGATTTTCATGGTGCTTTAAATCAGAAACACTGACACTGCATTATAAATTACCTTATCTCTCTTTTTACTTTGTATTCATGTAGTCTTAAAAGATTTGTGATTTTTCATCTCCAGGCATCCTTAAGTATGCTTGAGAACTAGAATAAATGCAAACTCAGAAGACTGCTTGAACCTTTAGACCAATGTCACTAAGAATTCACTAGGAAATTCCATTAAATTCCTCATGCACATTCTCTATTGTCATTTCAGCACATTTATGATAAGAATATGGAACTGTCTGCTTGAAATGACACTTCTACTTGCTATCTACTGGCTTGCCTGTCTCTATTAATAGTACATTGTATTTTAGAGGATAATACAGTTTGAATAAAAACTACTTCAGGATTAAAAAAATATCCTCAGACATTACTTTCAAATAAGTGAACTAAATAAGTACGAAACATAAATATTATAAATATGAGCTATTTAGTTTTAGCTTTAAAGTGTTTAATAGGATTGGATTTAATCTGCTAATATAACACATTACAGTGCTTTAATAAGCTGTAAATTTTATTTCTAGAATGCCTTGCTTCTACTTCTTGAAGAAAACATTCCCTTCCCTCTTTCATTTATCTGGATATGAACACTACATGAAGATAGACTGCACGTCACAAGTTTCCACATAACATTGCATCTCCAGCCTTCTGATATGGCAAGACCTCTTGGAACTAAATTAACAGAAAGAGCATAACATGAAAATAAAAAGGACTAGGAACTTGGTTTTATGTGATTATGCTGAGTAGGTATAATGAATATCATACCATACACAATGTGGTCTAAGAAGCCAGCAGAGGTATTAGTCCTTTGACCTTATTCCCTAAGATGCATTTGTTTCAGGGCAAACTAAATATAAATCTTGAAGACTCAGAAATAAAACTGCTCAAGGCTATGCAAGTAACTCTCAAACTACACTCTCAAGAATTACAGTTTAAAATTTACAAAAACTCAGTCAACCTGATTAGGTTATGCTTCATCATTGTGCATAAACCCAGAGCATCTAACATATTTTTAAATTAAAAATGTTATCTCTAGCCATTTGATACCAATGTTTCATAAGGCTTCTTGGCTGCCAACAATCACATCCATCTGTTAAGCTGGCAGCAAGCTCAATCACAAAGTGCTTGGATCTTTTCATGTTAGGCATCATTGCCAGAGAAATACAAAAACTTTGAACTGACAGTGTGAATGCATTCAGAAAGTACCAATTAAAAGCTATCTGGATGGGACAATACAACATAGGAGAGAAAGTAAAGAACAGAGGAAAGAATTTAATAACTCTTAACAAGTATCATGCCTTTGCCTGAAGAAGTGGCCAAACATTGAAAAGGGTCATTTCTAGTCAACAATAATGCATAATAATACTTCCAAAGGGACACATATTGGAAATAATAGCACTACTTTTTATTTCTTCCAGAGTTTAAAAACCATCTTCTGACTTCTCTCTCACACATGTACTATATACTTATATAACTGTAGATACATGCAATATAAATACACATGCATGTAGTAAACATACACATATATATGTCTATATATACATATCTATATTATAAACACATATATAATAACAAGACATGTATACAAAATATATACACATAATTGTTACTAACAATCCCTCTGTGGTCCACTACAACAACTACTGAGGAGAAAAACCTACTAGGGGAGAAGGTGGAGGGCTGCAGTTGCTCAGTGCTTCTGCAGAACAAACCACATTTTTCTGCACAATTACAAGAGAAAAAAGCGACAAAAACACTATGGTTCTTATTAAGAGGAGATCCATTAAGACAAGTTCTGTGTGTTCTAGAAAACCATTTCAGCTCTAACCTTGAGTCTTATCCTTAAAGAATTGAGGAAAATTAGGAACAGTTCTTAACCTGGGCAACAATTTTTCCAGCCATCATTACCCACAGCTTGAAAATGCTTACCAGGAAATGGAAATAGGCCCTCCTCTTAAGGGGATTATCCTGTGTGGTATTTATAGCTTGCCCTACATATGTCTTCTCTTTTGTGCTCTTTTATCAACAGAGCATCCTTATTTGTGCTTCAGATATATTAATTGGAGCAATGTGGGCCTAATTTTGGGCACAGAAATATGGACAGAGACAATGTTTTACTAAGGTGACAAGAGATCTCACTGAAGACCTAAAATCAAACCATGTAGGGAGAGTAGACTACTTTATCAGATGTGAATCCCATGAAAACCAGGGAAACCTATGGTCAAATAAATAGCATGTATTGACATTAAACAGAAAACAAAAATCATTCCAGTCAGTAAGGACATTTGTTCTACTGCTTTGGTTTTTTGTTTATTGTACTTTTCTCTGATGTGGCAAACCATCATACATACTATAATGAAATTAGTCTTAATCATTACTTCTCCTCAACCAATGTTTCAATAATATCTCTAGGGAGTTAACTAGCATATATTTGAATAGTTATGTAGGCATATCACAGTATTGGTTTATTTTTCTTGCTACTCACAAGTATATTATTTCAGAATTATGTAAGCAGGGAAATTTCACTGGATTTTGTGTTCTTTCTGTGCAAGTACCAAGAGATCCTTAAAATATTTTATCAGCTATAAAATCTGTTATCAGACATGCCAAATGATTTTCACATTAATGCATTTCTTTTTATTCCACTAAATAAACTCAACCTAGCTACCTCACAAATTTTAGCCTAACAAATCTGATCCACTACACTATAACAATATTTTCATGTTGTATGGAATTGTTTAGGTGGAATAGCAGCCCATCCAACATCACTTTTTTAATGAGTACACTTCAGTATCCTACAGACATGGTCTACAAAAGCATAGTTCTCTAGAGTGAGGAGCAAAGGACAGAAAAGGACAGAGGTGGAATGTACTTTTGCAGAGGGCACATCAGCAGGGAGCCCCTGGGAAGAAAGGAAGGAAGAGTGGTAGGACAAGGCTTGAAAGTGAAGCTGGAAGTAGTGGTAAAAGGCAATGACCAAGTAATGGTCATGAAGCTGTGCCAGGGGAAATTCGGGTTGAAGGTTAGGAAGTGGTTCTTTACCCACAGAGTGCATTGGAACAGGCTCCCCAGGGAGACTGTCATGGCACCAACTCTCATGGAGTTTAAGAAGCACTAGGACAATGCACTTGGGCACATACTGTGATTTTGGGGTTGTCCTGTGCCTAAATAGGAGTTGGACATGATGATCCTTGTGGGTCCCTTCCAACTCGGGATACTCTGTGAAGTGAATAACCACAGTGCACTTGACAGGAGGCAATCTCCAGCTCTGAGGATAAAGTGTGATTCATCTATCAGATTTCTTTAATGATCTGTTGGTCACCCATGAGTAGATATATAGGTAGCAAAATGTTCTGTTTGTTTTCCACTAAAATTTGCGTGCTTTCACATGATTGTATGATCACAATTTTGGAAAACAGAGAAGGCAGCAGTTTTCAAGATGCATCTGGTAGATATATTACCTTATTCCATGACACAGGGGAAAAATGGCAATACTTATTGTCAGCTGAATGTCTTCAACATCAAGTGAAAATTCTTCCTTTCCTTGAATACTGGCTTAATAATGCCCGTAAAAATCAGTTTCTTTCTTAGAGTATCAGGTTATCTGACTGTGCTGAATGGATACAAGCACAAGGCCTCAGTGAAGCAGTCTGTGGCAGATAATTTTGCAAAAATGTTCCTAAGTATTCCCTTGGGTTTTTATCTCTGCACAATCTCCACCCCCCCCAAATGTCTACATTCACAAGAACAAAGCTCAGTATTTTCCCATTCACTTACAGATGAACAGGTTTTGCTTTTCTAGAAAAGTCCTAGTGAATATGCATATCAGAAGAGCAAAGGAGCAGTGTTTAGAACCCCTACATTCAGTTTAGGAAGCACTTTGCATTACCAGCTGTCACCGAGAGACTGAGCCCTGTGGGAAGAATTGTTCTGTCTGCAGCTCTTTCTCTTTCAGCTGTTTGGCCGTAGGCTGCATCAAGGAGCATCCTCACTGCCAGCCACATTACAGTCTCTGGTGAGAACCGATCTCATTTCAGGAAGAATGGGCTTTATTCCTCTGCTGAATGTGACTAGAATAGACTAAGACAATCAGGTCCCTACTCAGTCAGTGCCTGAAGTGCCACTCAATAGTATGTAATGGCAAATACAGCAGCAATGCAATACTCAGATACAAGCTTGTCAAAGAACAAGAGATTTCTTGGCAAGCAAAACTGCTTCATAGTATCACCTACAGATGTTGTTTGATAATACAACTACAATACACAGCATTAGATATAACAAAGTGATAGTAAAATAGAAGAATGTTGACAAAAATAGAAAAAAATGGTCTGCACTAAAATGGAATACTTGAGCTAAAACACTGGAACAGTAACTGGTATTTCACTTCTAATATAATTTTTGTAAGATTAAGTCTTTGAGGTTTCATGCAATTATTGCAACTTTGGAATTTCCACTTATTTGAAGGAATGTGCCACTTCACAAAACAGTTCTTAATCTAGAATTCAGCTATCTTGCTGATTGCTGTCTTTGTGAACTCAAATGATATGGTTCACTTCTTATTCTGGAGAAAGATAAAACAATTCACCTTTTCTAAATACATTCATGAATTTTGAACATAAAAATATTCATGCAGTCTACCATTACTTCAAGAAGGCATTCTGTGCATCAAAATTAAATTCAGAACACGGCTCCATCACTTTGACTACTGAAGCATTTTTTTCCAGCAACAAGGTTGTTTTACATATATTGTAGACTAATGCCAGTGTGAACTGATGCCAGTGTATGGATACACAGTAAGATGCTGTAATTCAGAAAACTTAACTATGTTCTTGTGCAGTGTGACAGTGAGCAATGAGGATTGATAGCAACAGAGTGACATCTAATTTCACCAGATTTTAGACCTTTCATCTGTCACATTCAGGAACACTGAATCATCTCCCTTAAATACTGAAGATGAGTTCTCCACAAAATATTTTATTCATTGCAACAACCCAGTTCAATTCAGTGATCAGATTTTTTCTAATAAAGAACAATAATTATTAGATAGAGCCATAAAAAAGAATATAAGAATTTGTAAACTGAGATTTATTTTTTTAAAAAAGCTGCTTTAACTTGTGGGAGATAAGTCACAAAACTGCTTTTCTGCAGACCATGTGTATCATTGAGGTAGGTTCAACCATTTAGCAATCCTAGAAACATACCAACTGACCAACTGTGGAATGAAAGCAAATCAGTCCAGCTTCAGAAAGAGAAAAAAATATCATTAAAGTTGAGCAGAATTTTCTCTAAATGGATAATAAAAACTGCATTATTGCTATTCTTTGAGGTTTCCTTCCAAAAAAATTCAGACAAAGCTACTTCTGGCTGTAGGGGACTACATATATTTTTTCTTAATTAATTTACTAATTCTATTCGGTATTTTTAAAAATATGCTATATTCCCATTAAATTATAAACCTAATAATTATTTTAAAGTAAGGCATAGTTACACAGACAACAATTTCCTCAGCAGTATGTTTAATTATATAATTCATCCATTTATAATCACAAGTAGTGACAAAGACTTGTAATGACAAGTAGTATTTTATCACTGGTATGGTAAATGTACATTTCTGTTCTAAAGCAACTATATATTTAATTTTTCTCCTGCTTAGCATAAAATGGCAAGGATCTTAATTTAACTTTGAAGTAAAACAGGAGCTAATTTAGCTGCAAGAAAAGTGAGTCTGGTTATGTAAGCCTTGGGATGAAATTTCACTGCAAATGAAACATTTGAAATGAAAATCAGCCAGCTATATTTGCCTTTTTCTTGGGCCTAGAAGCAATACAGTTGCAGCTCATCCACTCAATCATTTCTGATTTCCAGAGTTTTTTTCCAGAGGGGTGTTTAAATGAGATACCTAACTGTATTTTATGCCAAATAGTCCAAGTACATGCAGCAACAGAACTGACTTTGGGTCTTATACCTAAGAATAATTACAGAAATCATTTTATCTGTCATGTGAAGGGCCCAGAATAAAATAAGCTGTCACAAAGCATTGTGTCATGTCACCATACACATGCACACACACATTTCTCACAAGGAATATTGCAGTTCCCTTTCTGTCTTGTAAGGGCACAGTCTAAGGTGTCAGCTTTCCTCTAATGCTATCACTACATTTCCTATTAGGGTTTTTACCATGGAGAGATATTTTTCCTGTATCACAGACTAAGTTCTGTTCTTGAAACCATGCAGTGTTCAAACTGGGCTCTCATCAGACTGATTTTTAGAAGTGGAAGAGAGGAAGGGGAGGTACTGTGGATGGCCTGATAGGAAGAAGCAGTGTAATGTACATTTTCAAAAATCTTGCTTGCATAATCTGTATTTCAGAAGCCCTTGAGATTTGCATTGCTCTATTTACTTCGTTGAACATTTCAGCTCTACTAATTCCAACTCACATACCCGCTGTCAGAATTTCACTGACAGCCCTAGATTTCTGCCTCACAAGCAGGACTACAGCTCCATTTTGAATTTACATAGCTTAATCTCATTGTTTCCTGGAATTAATGCAAAAGTATAAACATAAACTACCTGTTATACCTTTCTGTCTGACAGACAGTAATTTCTCTAAACAAAAAATAGAGATGTTTTAGCAAAAAGCATAACTAATATAAATAATAATAAAATTTGTCTTGACAATAGGAAGAGCCATCACAGTAGTCCCTCTTCACTTATGGGAAAATGAAAAGGTCATTAAATGTCAGAAGACTGTATCTGGACAAAAGATTTGGGAACTTCCCTGAGAAATCAAAATTGGTCTTGGGGAGTGTCAGTTTCTGAGTTCATGAAGCAGTCAGAGATTTTGTCATTGTTTGAAAGATGAAGAGTGAGTTACTCCTGCTTGTCATGGAGAGAGTAAAGGTACCTTCATAGGAAAGCAAGGAGAGGGAAGCAAGAAAAGAGAGGTACCCTCTAAAAATCTGTGAGATTTTTAGATTTTGCTGTTTCAGACAGGATAGCTATACTGATACAAAGCATACAAAATTCAGTCTTATTAAAGTATTTCTGAATAGTTTTAAAATTATCCTTTTCAACTGAACTTATATAAATGCATGTATTAGTTTTCATTTTGCAGCTTGAAAACTTACCATGTAAAATATTGTCATCAGAAAGTTGCATGCTAGCTATTATGGAACAATCTATTGTAGCTATTGCAGTTTTACATCAGCCAAAAAGTTCAAAAACCACCTTTGTAATTTTTCAAGAAAAACACACCTAGCAGCTTATTTTTTCTCTTGCTTTCAATCAAACTAAAACTTCAAAAACTAGAAACAAGAAAAATGACAAATTAAAAAAAGAGTTTAAAATTAACGTTTTACTTGTGAAAGAACAAAATGTACAATCCTCCACATAATACAGGAACCCAAGATGGGTAAAGGCTATTTCTCAAACATCCAAAGATACCAAACCATTAACAAAATCACCTGGAAAAACAATCTGAACCCAAAAGGGACAGTAAGTAGGTTATTACATCACAGTTTTATTTAAAGTGATCCTTTTATGCAAAACTTTCTATTTCAATAAACTTCAACCTTATAATGAAATATTTTGCACTACAAAGAATTCATTAAGTGCACTGCACATTCTAGGAATATTTCCAATCTTAAACTACATTTTAAATAACTCAGAAATCAGTAGCACTTCCACACACACCCTCCACCCCTTCATGTATAGACATATGTTATCTTCTATTACATTACAGAGAACTGGAAAACCATGAGAATTATGTTGGCTGGGAGGAATAGAGATACATTGAAATTCAAGACAACACAGTCCTATGACTTCAGTGGGAATACTGATTACCACATTCAGATATATAATTGGTTGAAGTAAAGAAATCCCTGAGGAAATTCTGGAATTTCCAAGTCCACCAGTAAAATACATAAAGCATATGTGCATATCTAAATTGAAATATCTACTCAAGTATCTTGCTGAACAGCTTTTTCAGGTATAAACAGAAGTTGAAAACAACAGGTTGACTGAAGACTTCAATTTAGCTCCACAGGTCAACTTAATCTCATCTATCATTAGTCACCAAGAAAACAGGCAGCTAGTCCACCACAGCTTTGAAGCTTCCCATTACAATCAGTGGTGAGAACTACCTCCGGGCAATGATACATTCTTCCTGTGACAGGCACTTCAGGTTAGTGGAGTACCACCTAAAGTGATTCAACCTCAGAGGTTCTCCTAGGCACTTAGTTCTGACTAGATGTGCAGCTGGTAGGATACTAAAAGGAGAATCAGCAGACCAGTTAAGTTAGAAAAGACTCTAAAGAAGAATAAAAATATTTGAGAAATGTTGCATTTGAACCTCAGTTCTACGTAGATTGTCTTCTTTCATGAGCACTGGCATAGGAACCCACATGAAGCTAGCAGCAAGGGCAAAAGTGACTGGTACTAAACAGAGAAGCAACAAGACACTTCAGTGTAGAGTATTTGAAAACTTTAAGAACTGCACAGGTTCCCTCCACAATTCTTTCTCTTATCAGTATAGTCCATTTTCCTACACTGTGTTGAATAACAATTCAGGACACAGATGGAAAATTTCACTATAATTCAAATTCATATCCAGACTCTCCTGTTCCATTAGTGGATAGTGACTGACTTCTGTAGCATTACTCCAGGTGTTCACCACCACTGGTTTAAAGAAATTCAGCACCCTTAACATTGAAAATGGCTTAAGATACCAACTGCTGTATAACAACAGCAGCAGAATGATGCCATAGCAACTTCTGTTGCAAATATCTGAAGGAAATAACAGCTCCTGGCCTGTGTCTATGCCTCATATATATTTAACATTGCATAAAAATCTATTTAACAATTTAACAAGAGGTTAAACTGTATTGTCATTACACATGTAAGTTCAGCACAATATCCTGTGCCCTGGCATATCTTGGAAAACTAATTGTTCACGCATTTCATAAGTGAAAAAGATACAGCTGATCTTAGCAGTGACCTTTGACTCTTCCTTGGTGAGATATTCTTCTTCCTGATGCTCACTGAATTACTGTAGTTTATGCAGTCCTCATCTATTATGTTCTTTAAACAAAAAGAGAACTTTTAAGTTTATTTTATGGTTCACACAGAATCCAGTGGAAAAATTTTGAACCTTCTAGCTCTTGCAATTTTTTTCATGCTGCTTCTGTCATAAATACCTTGCCTCTTTTGAAAGAGCTCAGTGACCACTTTCATGTTCAACACCTTTGCCAGCAACATGGACAGTGGCAACATGGACAGAGTTGCCTCTTTAAAAAAGCTAATTACGTATGCTAAGTGGAGTCCTAAAAAGGAGAACAAAGTGCAAAAACATTTGCAAAGAGGAGAACAGTGTAAAGTTTGTTTTAAGTCTTCTTGGAAATTACTTTCTGGCAGTCTTGACCAAAGCTATTAATTGTCAGTTCAGTATTGCATGCATTCGATTTCTTTAGGCCAGATTTAGCAGCAGAACTGAATAAAACAAGGCACAGGGGAAGATATCCACAACATAAGCCTCCCAGGCTTTTATGTTTAGATCAAAGGGTATTGATTTACAATTCTGAGGATGAAGACAGTGGTGAAGACACCAAGAAGGCTTTAAGTGCTGCAATCAGTGACAGATCTGATTTTAGCTCGAGTTCCACCAGATAAAAACAAGGCCAATAGCCTTCTCATAAACATGCCTTCCTTTTCCCAGCCTAAAGAGAAATTAATTTAAACCTCCCCTCATGCAACCCCCAAACCTAGGTGTACAGAGAAAGGAAAAAAATAAAGATTAAACGTACTTAACAGTTAGAGCTAGTCTAAAAAGCGATGAGTACTTTACATGTGGTTTCACCTCTATGAAGACGTTTCAGAAGAAAACGATGATGAAAAGTAACTTTTCAGCTCTGGATTCAAAGATATTCATCAAGGCATTCTGATATTCAACAGAAAACTATCTCTGATATGTAACAGAACAGGTAGCAAGAAGACACTAACTGCTATTCTGAACTGTAACTCACTTTTAACAAAATGAAGATTATAGTACTCAAATATTATTGATAGAAACATCAGGAGTGACCTTGCAAGCATACTTGACATAAGCAGCAAGAAATAATTCCTTCAAAGATGTACTATCTAAGCACTAGGCACCACTCCTCATACAGCTGTTGTCACTGACCAGTAATAGCCCAAGAGGACTCAGAGAAATGAAACTGATTTCAAACATCTGGTATCAAGTTTTGTTTAATTTGAATTGAAGCACAAAGAAACACAAATTCCAGGAGACTGTTAGGGCTGATCCACAATTATACTTCTAAAGAACAGGCTTTCAAAAAGCATCAGATAACAACACACAGGAGATTCATCCAAAATATCTTTCTGACAATGATTCTGTAATAAGGCTTACTGGAACTGTGTCCATCTTTTGCTGTTCAGTAAGAAATGTAAGAGAAGGCTCATCTCCAAAACTATTATTAACTTCCACTGAAATAACAGCAAAGATATTAAATAACTCTTCCAAACACAGCTTAACTGCAAAATAGAAACTTTAGTTCTTCTTAGACAAGACCTGCTAAACCAGAAAGAAAAAAACAAAAAAACCCAACCCAAACAAACAAAAACACCAAAAACCAAAAACAAAACAAAAAAAGAAAGTTTCCAAGTTACACTATAGGCCAAATTAATTCCTGCTGCATTTTATTATTTTTAAAGACTATGGGATACAGTAGATACTCACTTAGTCCATCTGACTGGCTTATAAAACCTACAGTGAAATTTTAGACAAACTTGTAGCAATAAAAATCTTGTATGTTAACCCATGTTTTTAACTACATTCCTCTAGACTGGTGATATACCTCTTTAAAGAGCAAGTGGTCTAAGAACAGAAATTTGAAGTCATTTACAAGATGAAAATAGGAAAAAATTGCATTTTCCTGGAGGAACTGCTGAAAATCCCTTTAGGAAGCATAAAGAGGACGTGTTTCTTGTGATGGATAACATACAAAATATCAGATTAAAAATAAAGGCCAATGGAGAAGTTAATCCCCTGAGACTTTCCATCATGGCCAGAGAAGAAATTCTCATTCAAAACTTTTATGTGAATCATAGAATCATTACGGTTGGAAAAGACCCTCAAGATCATCGAGTCCAACCGATAGTCCTACACTACTCTTGTCCCTAAATCATCCCCTGAATGATAGCCTATGAACATAAGCCAGCAACATGAGACAGACTGAAACATGGGAGTTAGTCCTTCTTCAACTGGGAAAACAGCTTAACAGTTCTACACTCTCTTTTCGTTTAAGAGAATGACCTGAAAGACTTAACTTTAATGTTCTTTAAGTTGCAGAGCATTATAGATGTGGTGCTTTACTATTTCGTTCTTCCAATAACCTTGACGTACATCCTTTGAGTTCAGTGCTTGATTAGAGGAACAGACTGAAGAGATGCATACTGTACATAGACAGCACAAGGAGCTTCATTTTGATTTTTTTTTATAGTAATACATATGGAAAAGGCCACACATTTAATGTGGAATACTGTACTGGCATGTCCTAGAAATACCTGCAGAATATATTGATATAGCACTTGCAAAAATAGGTATGGAATTTTTTTTCGTACTAAACAATGAAGAAGTCAGTAAAGCACTTATAAATTGCTGAATATAAATCACTGCTGCCAGAGGCTACAATAGCTTAAATTTCTTCCTTTCAAAGAGGAGTTTTTACCCTACCCCCTCTCCTGCTTTGAGTGTCTCTCTATATACATGTACATAAATCACACGACACATCTTGAAATGTTCTTTTTTGTCAGGGGTACTGCATAAGAAAGATTTAGTAACTGTTATTCCTGCTCATCTAATTTAAACTGGTGAGAGAAGAGTCTTAATCATACAAGCACACAGCAGCGGAGGACAGTAAGCAATGTCCTCAAGTGCAGCATGACCTCAGTGTTCACTAAAGTGTTAGCTACATTTATTATTATCTATGCTAATTTGTTCTTTGGCAGTCTGTGAACATGCATGTTAGTCACATACTAGTGGTCTGACAGACAAATTCAGAGGAATAGAAAAAGAGTTGCATAGTCTTGAAATATTTTCCTGTATTCAGAAAAGAAGCATTTAAATGAAGTAAAAATATGAGATGTAGACATCTGAGATTTTTCTCTTAAAAGTCATTGTTGAACAGTGATCAAATGGAGACTGATTGTATGCATAGAGAACAGAATGGTATCAAAAGCAAGAAACGGAAAACAAAGAGCCAAATTTGAAAGTATCCATTGGCCTCCTCTGTTGTCTGTATGTGCACCCAATCCTACCTGGTGGATTCCATGGTGGAATCCATGCTCAAAAAACCATATAGATAACAAGCTAGAAAAAAGGATGATCTCTCAATGTCTGCATTTCAGTAAAAAAAAAAAGCAAGAAAGGAAAATACTGGTAATGTTTTTTGGCATAATGAACAACATTGTCCAGAAAACTGGAGGTTTTGTACTCTTTGCATAGGTATACCATTAAGAGGTAAACATCTTTTAGAAACACTCATTCCTTTTAGGCTATAAAGCTGAAGCAAATCACCAAAATATAAACTTTGGCAGTACTCACATTGTGTCACATCTTACCCTCAAAATTAAGGCAAAATAAAATACCTCATGAGAGAAAGGAATAAAAGTGATTAATCTGTGAGGCAGGAATGTCCTCAAGCCATCATGCTTTGCTTAAGAAATGAGGAAAAGAAAATAAAATTTATTGCCAGCATCCAGTCTGTTGGAGATCAACCCAGTGGGAATTTGGAGCAATCTGGTGAAAATGTGCCTTGAATACACGTTACATTGTATCAAAGAAACACTACCGTGGCCCATTTCCCTCATGAGCTTCCAGTCTTCCAGATAAAGACATACACTAATACTGAAATAAACTAATAATGACATCTGACAAGATTACAGAAGCAGCCCCACAATTCTTCCATTCAACATTATACAGTAGTCTCAAATAACAGAGAGAAACTTGCAAAAAGATGCTTCAAACTACAGAACTGACCCATATATTGAGGTTTCCATTTTGTTTTTCCCTGAATGTGCTTACTGTTGCTGACACTGCCAGTGTAACTCTTTGCACCACGACATTCCTGCTTGACACTGTCTTGAGTCATGCTAAAGACGGTGTTTTGTATTTGAATCTCAGAACACCTGCATCTCAATATAAAGGAGACATCATTCTCACCAAGCATATCAAAGCTGCATTCTTGCTCTCTAGCTACATAAGGGAACATCAGGAAAACCCTGAGAGAAACTCAGTAGTGGATACTGTCATATTTGACTAAGGTTCAGCTGACAGAATGAGCCACAGGCAGCATGGAGAACTCAGTGAATCTGTGCTGACCACTTCAGTTCTGATGTATGAAAATTGTAGTAGCCTAAGATCTGTGATGGTTTTTTCCATTAATCTTTAAGGTCCCTTCTAATCTGCGCCATTCTATGACTCTATGATTAATGGAATAGGTGGAAAAAAAAAATCTAAAGGTAAGTAAAGCTTCTCTAACTTTCCAAATGCATGTGGAAAACAATAGTTAGGCTACAACTCTGTTGGTATATTTTTTTCCTTACCATGACACTGAATTTTAAATGTCCTTGGTCTCTGAGTGTCTTTGGACTACAAGCTTCAAGCACTACAAAATGTATCTTTATTTCTTCATAGTTCACAGACACAGAGTCATTCTGTTAAAAGTATTATGCATAAAAGCCATGTGTGTCTCATGCTTGGGAAAATAAGGAAGTCTAATCACTTTTTGGAGCAGATACCAGGCAGATAGTAAAAGAAAGGACTCATAAAAACTTACATGCCTGCAAAAAAAGCCAAAAGATGGACGTATAAAGGAATCTAGTAATAATAAAGTGGATATGTCTCTATCTAGACACTGCATTCACGACTTGTATCTAGGGATCTACTTATCACTGAAACGAAGCAACAATACTTCCCAAAATACTGGTACAAGAATAAAATAAGTAAAGACAAATATCCAGCAATTCCTGCAGAATAATGCCATGTAAAAATCAACAAGGTAGTAGAAATTTTTTCCCAGTTCAGGTGCCAGAGTACTGGAACAGACTGCCCAGAGAGGTTGTGGACTCTCCTTCTATGGAGATATTCAAAACCCGTCTGGACGCGCTTCTGTGTGACCTGGTCTAGGGAATCCTGCTGCAGCAGGGGGGTTGGACTAGATGATCTTTCGAGGTCCCTTTCAACTCGTAATATTCTGTGATTCTGTGAATATGTCCAAGTGTATTTGTGTGTCTATGTGCATATGAAAAACCCATACCAATACCTTTCCAAATATACAGAACTAAAAGTTACACTTCTGTGAGTAACTTCTTTTGCTGGAACTGATAGGAAAAAAACCCCACAAGTTTTCTTGCAAGTTATGAAGGAAAAAGAAAAATTAGAAAATAAAATATTTCAGCCTAAAAAAAAAAATCTTACTTTATTCAAAGTAAATTACTGTATTCAGAAAACTACTTTTCTGAGGAAAAAAAACCCCTTTATTATTTTACCTTGTTACTCTAGCTTTATTTTAGCCAAACCTTCTCTATCAATTTTATGCAAAAATCATATTAATGTATGCATTTTTCAGGATAAACAGGTTTTAACTCAAAATCTTATCTACTTCTACTGACAATTCAGTAGGATCTGAGTGGCAAAATGATTTTATAATTGTTTGTTGTCATCCAGGATAATTAATATACACACCCATCAAAAATGCACTCATCTGACTAGTTTTACTGACTTCAGGGACAGTTGGTGAGTCTAAGCTGCCCCTGTCTGCAATAAAAGTTCCTAGCAAGAGGCTGCACTGTATTTCTTGCAGAGCAATACAATGATCAGGCTTTTCAAAGTGCTGCATAAACATAAACATGTGTAAACTGAGACAATAAATAGCTCTGTTCTCTTGATGACTATGAGATTTCCACTGTACAAAGAATCGCAATGCGAGTCCTGCCTCCCCAACCACAAAAGTGAATGGAAACGATCCAGCAAGTAGTTGTGAAATGACAAAGGTCACGTAAGAAAAGGTGGGTGTGGAAAATTGTGCCTAGCATCCTGCAGTGCAAGTAAACTGACATGCCTGATATGCACAGAGACAGTAGGTATGCCACAGGGCAGAGACAATGCATCATAAGGTCCTGCTGGTTCAGGTACAATCCAGGGAATACACATGAAGTTTTACAGTCCCCTTGTCATCTTACTCCTTTTGCCTCCCTGGAGTACTGCTTTGTCCACGTATTTGGAAAGCTGACCTTAACAAAAAGTGTGAACTAAAGCTGTCACATGGACTAGGCATAGAAACAGAAATCCTTTTCTGACAGATCTGAAAAAAAGTTCTTGCTGCTCCTGCACAAAATGTCATAATGAATGCAGGGCACAGCTCTCCTACTAGATGACCGGTCTATTCTTCTGCTTCCTTTGACCTCTTTATCAAATCCCCTGCTTGTAGTTCAGCATATTTCCTCCAACACTAGCACCTTCCATTGCAAGATAAAGTTCAATGACTGTCAGGGTGTCTGTTTCTCCTTAACCCACATCCCTCTGATCCTAAAGTCATGCTTAAAATAAAGTTGATGACATTCTAATCACACTGATAGCAAGAAAGGAGAAAGTTAGAAAGTCAATGTCATATTTCTTTTGATTAAAGGGACAATGAGATACTTTAACAAGGATCTTCTGCCTAAAAAGGAAAAAAGAAACCACTGTGGTACATTTCCACTTTTATACTACCAAATAAGCCCTAGTTTGAAATCACTCAACTTTCTATCCCTTTCCTCATACATCAAACCTATTTCTGTAACACTGTAAAGTAACTTCTCAGGTGACAATATTATGAACTAAGATTCAGCCTAAGGCACAATTTTTATCACAGAAGAGTGGCTTCCAGAAAACAGAGCATTTCCAATAGACAGATTCTCAGGTACCATAGCATGAATGGTGATGCTATAGAAATTTCAGAAATTATTCTTTCCATGAATTGGGTTTAAAATTTCGAACTAAAACAAGACATACGAGTCACATATACACATGCTCACAGTATCAAGACACTTGTTATCTGTCATCCTGAAAGCTTGGTTCTGACAAACAGCAGAGAGAGAAAATATTAAGATTTTCTTTAATCAGATTTATATAAAAGTAACCCCATGATACCTGGCTCCTTCCTTCTATTAACATGGTTTATATTACCCTTCCACATTCTCAGTAGAACTGAACTTTCTATGAAGATTAATGCTACACTCACTTCACTGCACATTAACGTAGAAGACATTATTAGTTTGAGATCTCCGAATTCCCACTGGCAAACGATATTAAATCCATACATTGTTTCTTCAGCTATCCTGACATGTTGGCTTTAGAAATTCTGTAAATTCAGCCATGGTTGACAGTAGGACTTCATGCCAGACTTCTGATTGAAGTATGCAACCACTTTAAAATATATATATATATATAGATAGATATAGATATCTCTATCTCTTGGAAGAAAGTACATACCAATGTAAACCTACAATTGCTTCTTCCTATGCCACCACAATGGTTTCTATGGGAACGTTAGAGAAGTTACCAAGTTTTACTTTGAAACAGCAATATTTTTTTAAGAATTATAAACTATCATATCTTGACATATTAATTATATTGTTTAATGTAATGTATTCATCTGTAAAGATGCGTCTTTAAGAGCATTAATATTCTTATATTCTTACAGTCTTACCTCTATTTTTTTTTTTTAAGGGAAATATCCTTGAAACTGCTTTAAGAATTAATGGGATAAGAAAAACATATTGATTATATATTTTCTATGTCTTCTAGCCCAAATACATAAAGAAACATGAAGAAATCTCCATGTTCTGTAGTATCATTGCTCTTCAGAATTAAGCAAATATAGTCTGTACAGAGACTTCATAGGTTCTCTACCAATGCAGTCTTCTTCAGAGCTTTTCAAACTTCTTTCAATCCACACAAAAATTTATGTAAAAAAGTATGTACAAATTGCTAAGCTTTGAAAGCTGTACAGAAGTTTTTCCTTCTTGAATGCATCCCTAACTGATATTGTAGTAATTGCATACAGAGATTAAAGGACTGTGTTCCTGAAGACTGCCCAGAAATCTTTTAAATCCTTTGAAAACAGGATCTTATTCACATGTCCCTCACCCAGCAAAATTATCTCATTCAAACTGAAGGCAGATAACACAGACACGATGCTTTTGTGTCTTCTTTCTTTCCTGACAGAAGAAATAATGAAATCATGAAACTGACTCTCTCTCTTCAAGCCCACGTTGACCTGGGAGCTTATCATGTCAGGAGGAAAGGACTGGAAATGTTACATTTCTTTACTGCATTTTTCCTTCTTATCCAAGTTTTAAATACTTTTTATGCTGTCCTGATTGTGTTTCATCAGAGAACTCGACTTCCCATGGAACAAATACTTAAACTGGATAACTTGTTTCAGGGATATCACCGCTGTTTCCTCCAAACTCTGCCATTTCCCAAAAAGCTAATTGTACCCTATGGCCAGAAGATAGCTACTCTCTTGTCTTTCTTGAATAACTTGCATACCAGAAACAATATTTTGTTAAATAATTGCTTACACGCCTGGACAACTCCCAGTACTCAGCCAATGCTAATTGCATTTGCAACTGAGAGTGTGCCTCATGGCAGTTCTTTCAGAATCAGCAGACAATCCTAACCTGTCACTCCAAAGCAACTTGTTTTTGTGACTGTGCTCTAACTGCTGATCTTTTCTGTTTAGATGACCACATGACTATATGATTTGTTAATGTATGAAGCACAGCCAGATCCCAGATATTATGTCTTCTACAGCATTTAAGATGAATTTACAGTATTTCAATGTAAGTATTCTGCCATTTCCTCCTATGGCTACTAAAAGTGCAAAACGGTATCAGCTGGCCTCAGCAGATACATTCTTACAGTCTCTCTCTTCACAAAGAGACCAGGCTAACAAGAATTTCCACAGAAATTGCCTGGTCTAAGGCTCTACCTGTTCTGAGGATTTCTGAGACAACTTACAGAACAAAAGGCTAAATTAGTCTTCAACAATTTTTACAAAATGGAAGATAAAGCCTTTTTTAATAAGCCAAGACTATCTCCATTCTCTGGATAAATAAACCATACCTTATCATTACACTTAGTACATTAAGATTCTCCCTGGATTTTATTCCTTTTTCTACCAGCTTCCTGTTGCACTGATGAACTTCATGAGTATTCCTTAGAACCATCCCAATATGGCTGTTGGTGTAACACTGTATACCTCTCCTTGAGCTAAAAGTGTATCATTTCAAGACAAAAAGAGTGGTCCCTCCCGTTTGTTGTTTTGTAGGGAAGGAGCATGCACAGACTTTAAGCAGTCTGATCAAAGCATATGTATTGATTAAATAAAATGAAAACAAAAATATCAGGTCTAGATTTTGGTACTGCAGGCAAGTAAAAGAGGCTATGCATACAAGCTGGCATTATGTCTCAAAAATAGCTTTCCCCTTCATAAGCAATGCCATTGATTGATGCTATTCAGGCAAATGTCTACGAACATTTTGTTCAGTAATTACTGTGGGCTTTAGCACACAGACCATAGAACAAAAATCTATTTTTAACTCAAAACCCAGTGTGCCCTTCACTGCAGGCAGAACTGTGACTAACAGAGATGTCATGCTTATTATCTTTACCAGATGCAGAAGCTCAAAACGAACTATTGAGCTCATTAGAAGACAAAGCAAGGGATATCATCCAACAGTCATAGCAACAAATTACTGGGATCTGGGCAAACTAGCTAATGAAAAATTATAGTAGGAAAAAAAAAGACTGAGCATTAAGACCTATAGAAATTATTCACAGCAAGTCTAAAAGTCAAACAAATAGCCTGATTCTTGATTCTTACTCCAGCACTTCCATATCCCTCTTGTAATAGGGGCTCCAGAACTGGACGCAGTATTCCTGGTGGGGTCTCATGAGAGCAGAGTAGAGGGGGAGAATCACCTCCCTCAACCTGCTGGTCATGCTCCTCCTGATGCAGTCCAGGATACGGTTGGCCTTCTGGGCTGCAAGCACACACTGGTGGCTCATGTTGGGCTTCTCATCCACCAATAACCCCAAGTCTCTTTCCTCAGGGCTGCTCTCAAGCCAATCTTCACCCAGCCTATATCGGTGCTTGGGATTGCCCCAACACAGATGTAGGATCTTGCACTTGGTCTTGTTGAAGTTCATGAGGTTGGCATGGGCCCACCTCTCCAGCCTGTCCAGGTCCCTCTGGATGGCATCCATCCCCTCCAGCGTATCAACCATACCACACAGCTTGGCATCATCAGCAAACCTGCTGAGGGAGCACGTGATGCCACTGTCCATGTCACCGACAAAGATGTTGAACAAGACTGGTCCCAGTACTGATCCTTGAGGGACTCCACTTGTCACTGACCTCCACCTGGACATGGATCCATTGACAGCCACACTGTGTGTGGCCATTGAGCCAATTCTTTATCCACCAGCCATTTCTTCATCCACTGTTTTAGTCAAACAGAAATATTGCAGACTCTCACTTTGGACATGCCATATTTTTCATCTCCTCTGTTAAACCGTTACAATTAATTGTTACAAATGATGAATGAAAGCAACACCTCTGAATCTAATTACAAACCCAGAAGACAGTCAATGCAATTTTTAACAAATAAATATAACTGAGTGGATCACACCAGTACTCCATAAGAGCATACTTTGTCTCTGGACACATTTTCAGTACCCAGTCATTATCTTTAAAAACATCAGCTTCCTTCATGCATAAAGATGAAATAACTGTGCTTATCAAAGTACTAAATTTCATGTAGATTTCTTGTGAAATTGAAATTACTAAAGAATTAGAATCTTCAGTAGAGAAAAGTATTCAGGTTAAAAAGTCTGCCAACAGATATGAAGGGTCATCTTCAATGCATAATCCGGTATCTGTTTTTGTAGAAGTTGTCAAATAATAGAGGCCACAGTTAAAAAAAAAAAAAGTCATTGAACAAAAAGAGTAAAAGAGCTAGGTCTAAATACATGTTTTTTTCTAAAACATGTTTCTTTCATCTGAGATTTTAAACCTGAACACACTAAGATTAAAGAAACAAAATTTACTGGTAGATATTCAGAAATCTCCAAAAGAGTAAAGCATAAAGACTAAAATCAATTCTTCATGGAATAATTTTACTTTAAAGCATCCTCCAATAACATAAAAGAGATCAGCAATCTACTGTGTATGTCTTATTTTTCATGAAACTGTCTTAACAATAAAGCAGGGAAGTTCTTTTTGAATTATCTCCCCTTGAAAAGACTTGAGAGACCAGCCTGCAAATTGCTGACATGAAGATATCAAAAGGAAAGAAAAAATATTGGGTATTTTTTCATTTGGCTAGGCTATGCACTCTCATAAGTCACAATTCCAAGATGGCAGAATAAATAATTAGACATTGTTAAGTCTTATTTAATGGATATTACTAACTGCTGACTACTATGTCACTTAAAGAATAGGGTATAATTTTAACATTCCTAAGTGAAAGTTATTCATTAGATATTCATTAGATTATAATAATTTACATTTTGACAGTCCATAATAGTTTTAAGATTGCTATGAAGACCTTTTGCATGTCTTTTTACACTGCGATAGCTAAAATACTGTGGAATTATTAGGATTTGACACACAGTCGATATAATAGGGTTTGGCACCTGAGAGCTCCTTAATCCTCTTCCATCAATAGTGCTGCAATAATTGAGAATGTCAAACAAAAATGACTGTGAGCCTCAGACATCTGTCACTTTTAATTATTCAAAAAAACTGTTATGATTATTACACTGTGTTCCATCATAGAACCACACTACTGAATGCATCATTACTTCAGTACATTCTATTCAATAGAAAGAAAAAAAGTTTAAAAATCTATAATCACCTACTAACTATCAGAAGAAAATTACCCTCTCCTTCAGGATGGGACAACCTGTGGTTCCTAATTCATCAATGTCTATCAAGAATGGCATTGATACTGTCACTGAAAACAATAGTTGCATCAGATATACACAAAGTAGTAGAAACCAGCAATATATCTGTTCAGATATACACATGCAGTTTCACATGCAACCTCTTCAGAGCATTGTGACGTGTGTGTACATATATGTAGTTGCTATGCATAACTGTGGGTAATTTTTGATGTTTGCAATTTTAATTAAGAATTTTTTTCTCATGCTCTTCTTTGAGAGAATCTAGCATTACTAGGTATTCTCTGGTAATTGCTAAATAAAAAACAAACAAACAAAAAAAACACCAAAAAGGTACTCAAATACATAATTGCTTATTATTGACTATCTTTAATTATAACTGTTATTGCAAAGGTAATGTCTTGTGAGAATTGTTGGCAGAACATGAGATCAGAATTATACAATGTTAAACACTTAAAATTATTTCTGTTGATTATAGGTTCTAAGAGTGGGCATTAGATTAATACACAATAGATAGTATTTGATTTTATCCTGGTTTCATCTGCAATAGAGTTAATTTGCTGCTGCAGTGCTGTGTTTTGGATTTAGTATGAGAATAACACTGCTAACACACTGTTTTTGTTGTTGCTAAGTAGGCTTTTCCTAAGTTAAGGATTTTTTGTTTCCCATGGTCTGACAGTGAGCAGCTGCACAAAAAGCAAGGAGGGAACATGGCCAGGGCAGCTGACTTGCATTCAAAGATCCTGGAATTGCACCTGTTAGTGCCAACATCCCAGTTAAACTTTCAGTTAAAAAAAAAAAAATTAAAAAAAAAAAATCACAGATTCACAGAAATTTAGGAGTTGGAAGGGCCCTCAAAAGATCGTCTAGTCCAAACCCCCCGCCACAGCAGGATTCCCTACACCAGCTCACACAGAAGCAGGTCCAGACAGGTTTTGAATACCTCCAGAGAAGGAGACTCCACAACCTCTCTGGGCAGTCTGTTCCACTGCTCCAGCACCCTCACTGGGAAATAATTCTTTCTTGTATTCACATAGAATCTCCTATGCTTCAGCTTACAACCACTGCCTCTTGTCCTGTCACTGGGATTCACTGAGAAGAGCCTGACCCCATCCTCCCAACAGCCACCCTTCACATATTTAAAAGCATAGATGAAGTCACCCCTTAGTCTTCTCTTCTCCAAGCTAAAGAGACCCAGCTCCCTCAGCCTTTCCTCGTAAGGAAGATGTTCCAGCCCCTTCATCATCTTCGTGGCTCTGCGCTGGACTCTTTCAAGCAGTTCCCTATCCTTCTTAAACTGAGGGGCCCAGAACTAGGCACAGTGTTCCAGATGCGGCCTCAGCAGGGTAGAGTAAATCAACCTAATCAAGGAAGCTTTTAGAAAAAGGCAGTTCAGTGGTCAGAGCAATTCTCAGGTCATACAAGAAACTCAGGTTCAAATGCCATATCTCCAGCCTACAAAATTCTTACATGGAGCATCATTCCAAAAATGCACCCCAAAATTTTGAGATTTTAACAGTATTGCAGCAGAAGAATTAAATTTGAAAAAAATTGCTTAATTTGTACAAAGTTTCTATTTTTAGATTTTTCAAGTGGATACGTGCAATCCTAGCTTGAAACACAGGTAAACAAACATGAAGGATACCACCCATCCATCCCACAGAATCAACCCTATTGTTTCCTACAGGAGAAAAAGACATATTTCATATATGAATTCTTAATCTTCCTCTTTAAATTATACCTAATTCTTCACAACAGTCACTTATGTTACATTAAATTGCAGGACTTAAGGGAATTTAAAATCATGATAAGACCTGGACACTTACAAAATCCTCCTCCCTCCCATATCTTGGTTTACAGGTTTGAAGACATCATATATATTGGCACATTCCACTATTTGGATAACTGAAGTACCAGGACTGTAGAACACCCCTCTGAGAACATCTGATCCACAGATATGCTTACCTCAAAGTGACAGCAGCTCAAAACTCAGGTTTTTACATAAGAAGGGAAAAATATTAGATGCTTATTCCTCTCAAATAAATGAATCAGATTGGTACTGGAAATAAAGAGATAGTTCTATATAATGTGAAATAATATCACATATATCTCTATAGAACTGTATTAGAGAGTCCTTGGACACATAAGCCCCTAAGCTGTAACTACTATAACCCCTGGAGTTAAACCAAAATAAACCCAGATAAGATATGCGGAACAGTCAGACCCAAAGCTTCTAGAGTAACAACTTATGCTAGTGCTGCCTATCAAAACGATTGCTGCAAATGCATCTGGACCATCACCTATCATGCCAAATAGTCAGACTTTCTAATAAAAACTTGCAATTTTCATCTGGGATTTAGTCCAAGTCCTATTGTTCTGGGTTAAATGATCTTGCAGAACTTTACAGCTGATGTTAGGAAGAACGTACTATTCTTTGATTCTGATTTGACTCATAACTGAGGGCCCTTCACACAAACTTTTCTAAGTGATTAACTGGCAATGGTGGGGTTTTTCTGAGCTCAGAAAGTACATATTAAATAATGCGATGCCTGAAAAGGGATTTTTCAGAATCTTTGACAGTCTCCAGTGAAGTCCTTATACAAGACACATTCCTCTTCTTATGGTCAACTGAGGCCACAGCTTCCAGATTCCCCCGTTTGGTTGACTTAATTTATCAAGAAATGCATGACTGAAAGATACTGTGTTACAGACAGGCAGTAGGTGAAGGAGAACAAGGATTTATTTGACCTAACACTGACAGTATTTTTGCCAGTACTTTCTAAAATTTTCAAAACAGAAGGAATAGATACAGACATTGAGGAGGAGAAATGTTGATTATACAGGACAGCTCTTCCTATTTAGAAAATGTGCTATAGTCCTAAGATAAATTTCAAATTTAGTGATTATAGAACATAACAAAAAAATAGACAAATATATTAAGCAGTAGCTTAATAGTAGCTGTAGCTTTAGAACAGCCCAGAAAAAACTTCTGGCTTCAATATGGCTTTTCGTCATTTGTCTTTTGGAGTCATTCCACAAACAGCTAGTTAGCAAAAGAGTTTAATGAATTTTAGATTCACTTTTAGAAATCATTGCAAATAACTGACTGAATGCAGTGGTTTTCTTCTCATGCCACATTACTCACTGTTTCCTGGTCTGCCTAGAAAACAGTTCATGTATGTATGAAGCATCATAATTTTTAGGCTTGGATTTATGTATTCAAGATCATCATGGCTAGGCTTCGCGAAAGAAGATTTGGGAAGGGCTCTACCCACGTTTGTTGCATTTTCTTATATGAATGACAATATGTGAGCCCTGTTTATATCACTGGCAAATCACTGGAGCACAAAAACAGTCACTCAAGTATCTTTGCAGAAAACTGCATTGTATAATTTAACCACACTCAAAATACTTGCATTCATGTACTGTTTCGGCAAAGACAACCTGAAGAAAGAATAAGCTAGCATCTTTTAGTCATTGATCTTCCATTCTCCCAAAACTCAGAGATACTGTATTCATGTTTTTATTTTAAAGTAAAAATTGGGACCACACTGGTTAAAATTGATTTGTCTTTTCTAAAACTGAGTAGTCTTATATACTATCTCTGGAAGTTCATTTGTACTGTTTTCTTAGCATTAATGGAAATCAACAGGTGTTTTTCACTGACTTCAATACCACCAGAATGCAACATTCTCAAAACTCATTTTCAGAATTTTGGCCCTGATAACCTAAGTAACCTGATCTAAACAATAGTAGTGTCACATACTTAGTCTAACGTACCCTAACATTTGTACTTTATTCGTTGAGTATGGCGTTGCTGAATCACCAATATGTTCAGACAGGTTAAAACACTGGTAACTTGTATATTCAGTTGAGTTCTGCTACAAACTGTACAAGATCAGTTCAACTCAAGCAGCAACTGCCCTGCCCTAGCTGATCTTATTACTCTTACTACTTTACATTCAATTTCACACTGAACCTTTCCCCCTACTTAGTATGTCCCAATACTATCCTGACTTGCTGGACTGCCAAGCCATCTCTGTCTGTTGATGAAATTTCTGCTCTTTTCAACTGACGCTCCTCAGCATTTGTGTTCTTCCTTCCAATATATGGTGACTACAAGTTGCTGAAGAAGTATGTCTGTCTAGTTCAGTCCGGTCACATTATGACAGAAAAATTGCTTAACACAGAGCATATAAAGTACTTTGGATAGTTTTGCTAACCAAAACAAGATTTTAGTCAGCTCTTTTAATCTTGTTGCCTTATATTTTTTTCATAGGTTTTTTTTCCTCAGCTAAAAGCTTATGTTATTATTGGTTATTCAGTAAATAAATGTGGGTTTATTATCTTTGTGTTTGTTCTACAGTACAAATATGAGAACTACTCATATATTCAAATTTCTGTTTGGAATTAGTGCTATTCTTAAATAATTATGGTTGTAATAGAACCATTAAAAAATTTTTTTGTAACTGACCAAAAAAAATCCTTTCATTAATTGTCCCTTTATTCTTCCTATGCATTTGGGTATGAATTCTGAGACACTGGCAGTCTACTGGAATTCACAATGGATAGTTTCCTCTAAATGATTAACTAGATCTATTTTTATTCCTGTATTTCTATATGCTCCACTAGCTTCCTTTTTGTTACTTGTATGAGGAAGTCATTTATTGCATTGTAATAAAACAGTAAGCTGCTTCTTGTTTATTCTCTCTCTTTAAAATTTGTCCCTTTATATATATATACATAGATATATACACACACACACAACTATATATCTATTTACTCATTATGTAACCAAACTCATTGTGATATCAAAACTAGGAAACTCCCAATACACCATTCTTTGTTCATGTAATTTCATGTGAAACATTTGAAATGAAATAGAGTGTTTTAACACTGAGCCTTTGGTGGTGTCAGTCAAAATAAGAAGGGCATAACAGTCTATGGGATCTTCCTCAGTAATTCCAGAGCACCTAATTTAACACTTCCATCTACTAACTTCCGTCTTACCTGTTTCCAAAAGCTCAAGCAAAATACAGATAAAGCAGCCTACACGTCATCCTCAGTCACAGATGAAATGTTATGCCCTAAAAAAGTTTAACAACTAATTTGTCTGTTTATCTTCCATACAAGCAAGTCCAGCTTTCCTTCTATATCCCCCCTCATGTTTGCAAAGATTTCCCTATAAATACTGTAAAGATACTTTTTGTCCATCTTTAAACCCTTTATGCAAACTCTGCCTTACTGGGAAGTCTACAAAACCCTTGACACTGATATGACAGGAAGTAATCTATCTTTCTAACTGGCAATATTTATTGGGCTTCTTTACTCTTCCATTTGTCATACCTATCCACCATCTTATATCTTAGACTTAATTCCTAAGCACCTGGGGCAAGGATCATTTATTAACTCTGTTTGTACAGCATCATATGCAACAGGGTTATGATTTATGTCACAGCTGACAAATTAAATAAATAGCCTATCTTTCCCCCAGGAGTCTCAAACACTGTTTTTCAGAACACCTGCAAAACAAGTACTGGAACTGAATAAAGCGGCTTGGATGCTGAGTGTATAAAATAAACTCTATGGAATTTTCTCTCAAATTTAGGAATGCATGCTTTTCAACTTTGCTGATTCTCCTAAATATTTTTGTTAGAAATCTTTCAACATTGTTATTTTCCACCCAAACACAAAACCCTTTATAAAGTGAATATGATTCTAGGTGAGGGAATAGAATACTACAAATTATCGATTTATAGATACAGGTATCTATCAATTACAAAACATACAAGCAATATTTGTTCATTATTCTTTGGCTCTCCTGCAGGCACTTGATCAAACCTTAAAGATTTCCTTCAATCAGAAATAAACACATCTGAAGGCCACATACATGCACACAGACCGAGTTTATACATTCATAAATATCTCTATAGACAACAAATTTGTTGAAGAGGGAGGAGGTATCCCACATGTTGGAGCAGAGACTCCCCTGCAGCACATGCTAAAGACCTTGGTGAGGCAGGTTGTTTCCCTGCAGCCCATGGACATTAACAGTGAAGCAGATCCCCACCTGAAGCCCGTAAAGGAACCCACATCGGAGCAGGTGGATGTGTCCAAAGGACACTGTGAATCCATGAGAAGCCCATGCTGGAGCAGGTTTGCTGACAGGACTTGCGACCCTGTGGGAGACCCACACTGGAGAAGTCTGTTCCTGAAGCACTGCACCCTATGGAAAAGGACTCACTGCTGGATCAGTCTGTGAAGAATTGTAGCCCATATGAAGGACTCATGTTGAAGAATTTGGTAGCAAACTGTCTCCCATGGGAGGGACCTCACTCTAGAGCAAGGGAAGGAACATGAGGAATCCTCCCCTTCAGGGGGAAGGAGTTGCAAAAGCCATTTGTGATGGAACTGACTGCAACCCCCATTCCCTGTCCCTCTATACCACTGTGGGGAGAGAAGGCAGAGAAAATATGGAGTAATGTTAAGCCTGGGAAGAAGGGAGAGGTGGGGGGAAGGTGTTTGCAAGATTCAGTTTTATTTCTCATTATCCTACTCTGATTTGATTGGTAATAAATTAAAATAATTACCAAAGTTGAGTTTGGTTTGCCTGTGATGGTAATTGGCGAGTGATCTCTTCCTCTCCTTGCCTCAGCCCTTAGTTCTCGTGTTATATTTTCTCTCCCCTCTCCAGTTGAGGAAGGGAGTGATCGAGCAGCTTTGGTGGGTATCTGACACACATCCAGGGTCGAGCCACCACTACATAAAACTTATGCATCAAATATATCTCTTTTATAAGGAACTACGTGGCTGTGTGCACACAAAGCATATATACTTGGGCACTCCAACTTTCTGAATGTGTATTATTCCTTATGACTCATGAGAATAACATAAGAGATTTTTTAGAAATGGTTTTGATGGAACTGATGAAAATCTGTTGCACTCTGTTCACTGATAAGAGTCAAACAGATTCAGTCAGAAGCATTAGCCTTCTATTCTGTCACTAGGAGCCTTTGAAATCAACCCACTTAACATTTAAAAGTTTCAGCTCGCTGGATTTGGAAAATATATATATAAGCCCTTGCCACTATTTCATGACAGGTGACAGAGAAAAGATGATGTCTTTTCAATTTTTTGCTCCAATTCAGCTTAACTAGCGAAAAGCTGCTATTGAAGAATAAAGAGTGATGGTTTTAAAAGAAAGAGAGAATAAAAGGAGAGAAAAAAGAAAAATTAACTGTCATGGCAACTGAGAGATTAATTCAATCTGGCCCATCCTAATTATCACATTAGCATAAATCCTAAGATAGGTCAAATTGGACTTGAAAAACTATCATATTACCATTAATCTATCACAGACCTCACAGAGAATTGGCATATGGTCCCACATATCCTGTCACTTAGTAACAGAATTCAAAGGCTTCAGTTTTGTCATCCTGAAAGACAGTTTTTCAAGGTGAAATCTTTCAACTCAGCAACCAACACAAGCTTTTTCTTCATGCAAGCAGATCCGCTGGTCTAAATGTTCATAGAAGGGGAAAAAACAAGTCATCAGTGACATATTTAAAAAGATACATAACTTGGCAAATACACTTGATATTTACTGCAGATAGCTCACAGAACTGAACATGCTCATTTCAGAAAAGTAGTCAAGTGGCACTGGTAGCTAGGACCTTTTCTCTTGAGAGGCTAGGGTCACAGCTCTCATATATGCTAGGAACACACTTTTCATAGATTCAGAGTTTCCTAAGAGATTTACCTCCAGTAAATATGGGAATAAATTTTCATTCTCCTATAAATTCAAGCCTAAATGCTGTGTTGGCTAAAAATCCACTGCGATTGCAAAAGGATGAAAAAAAAAAAAAAGGATTTTCAACACCATATATACATGACAAGTTATTATTTCAGAAGAGATGCAGTGAGTCTGATCTAATCACACTCAAATTGTACATGCAAATTGTCACCTCACTCAAACTACAGAAAGAATGAAGAAACAAGCAATCTATTCCTATAAACTGTTGAATATTCTGAAAATCCAACCCTAGGGAGATAAATTTCCTTGGTAAGTCTTTACAAAACTGAAATCATATTCAGCCCTATTATTTTTCATCATTTCATCAAATTTAAATAAATACAGTTTTCCCCTTTCAGACTGACCATGCTTGTGAACTTGTGCCAATGAGATTGAAAAGCATATAGGCAACAAAGGACAAAGCAAATGCAGAACACTAAGACTGCTGGTCATTTCCTCAAGAAGGTGGAATTGTAAAGGACGGGGATTGGCAGAAAAATATAATAAATAGAATCACATAGAAACAGGCATCCTTTCCCAATTGGATAGGAATTCAATTAATAAAACTGGATAGAAACAAAAATCAACTATTACAATCTACATTTTAATATTCTGCTTAAATTTGATTTAAGACCATTTTAAGAAGGAACAAGTTTTCTGCACAGGTAGACATACGAAGGAAAAAAAACAGAATTAATTTCAACATGCATAGAAAACACAGTTGAAAACTATGTGTCAGCAGAAGACTATTGTTATGTGGAAGAAGAAAAGGTACCAAGAAAGGATTTTTCATATCAAAGGCAGTGCTTGACAAAAGAGGGGACATCAGCTTCCTGAAAGAAAGAACACCACTTCTCAATGCAGATTGACATGAACTCCCTGGGACAGAAAAAGAACCAAGTCTAAAGTACGTACATGACAACAGCTGATGTTCTTTAATCTTTGTTACCTGTGTTCCATAAAACTCAGAGGCACAGCTTCACACAAATCAAAAATTCTGAGGATTTAAGAATAAACCTGTCCTGCTCTGCTCTTTTTTAAAGTGGCATTTCATTTATTCACCCTATGCCTACTTTTCCGGTTTTACTTCTGGAATATGATCTATCTTGACAGACACAAAAAAAATGCTGAGGGGGAAAGTCCTTCTGGCCTCTGGCAAATGGAAATGATTACAGAGATCTAGACTGTGAAATGTCACAGCGGTTGGAAAACACACTGGCAGAGAGAAGGCCCACTGGCTGTGGAACACCAGATACAGCATGCAATACTATACGGCTTGATCATGAGTAACATGATACAAACATATGTTGTGCTTCTCAGGCAAATTATCCATAATCATACCTCACAGACATCCATGTATATAACTTATTTTCATATGCTTGTCATTCACAGCTGAAGTATTTGCTCTCCTGTCCAGACACGCTGAATCATTGTCATAGTCTGTAGTCAAATTAGCATCACTGGGTATGAGTTACTTTACTGTGGGATCACAACTGCTACATGATGGCAATGGCACTTTACAATCACTTTGTGTTGATTTCTCCCTCACTGCTCATCTCTGTGCAGCCAGATGACTGAAGTAATTTTGCAATCATAGGCTATCCCACCACTTTAAAACATGATCACAGTCACAAGAAATTATGTGTCATTATAGTCAAGGGGTATCAATACAGCAGAGCTGGGACAGCTAATAGACCAGGCTCTTTCTAAAGTTAAGGTTTTGGAAATTTTCTAGTGCTGTGATCTAGTAATTTAGAGAATATTTATTAATTAATGCTTAGTTAATTTGCAAAGATTACTGCTAGAAACCACATATAGTATAAAAGTATGTCCAGCTATTGACCAAACCAGGTCACTCAGGGCTTTATATTGTCAAATCTTCAGGGATTAACACTGTACAACTTCTATGCAAACTGCTCCATTGCTTGACTGTCCTCATGGTGGAAAAGATTTCCCTAAATACACTCTAAACCTCTGTTGCTTCATCTTATCCCCATTGTCTCTTGACATGCCACCATACAGCCCTGAGAAAGTCCGACTTCACCTTCTTGATCACTTCATCATACATACTGGAATGTAACTCTTATCTTCCCCTGGAGCTTTCTCTACTCCAGGCTGAACAGGTTCCTGGTTCCCTCGACCTCTCCTCACAGGCACATGCTACAGCTTCCAACATCTTGCTGGTGCTCTGCTGAACTCACTCCTATTGACATTGGGAGGCCCAAAACTGGATATAGTATCCTAGAATTGGTCTAATAATGAGTCCTGAGAAGAGAGGAATAATCACTTCCCTAGGTGTACTGGCTACAGTACTGTTAATACAGCCCAGGATGACTTCTTTGCTCAAGCACTATTTGCTACAACGGCACACTGCTGTTTCAAGTTCAGTCTCCTGTCTATCAAGACCCCCTCAAGTCTCATACTATAAAAATTTTCAGCAGAAAAAAAAAAAGGGTTATATATTAATTTTACTTCAGAGTTATATTCTATCTAACATGTTTTAATGGTGCATGAACTCAGTGTTGGAGATACCTCACCAATATTCATTGAAACCTATCAAGTCTTGTTACTTTCAACAGGCTTTGCATTTGGTCCTAACTACTGGTTTTCATGAAGAAATCCAAGATCTATCTGTGTTCTCTTCGCTCTTCTAGGGTACAGATCTAGAGTGCATGCACATATATGTGTACCTTTAAGAGCTCTAGTTCTACAATTGCCATCTACCAGGGACTGGAAAATAAAACATCAAGATCTGCTTAGTAGATGACACTGAAATTTCAATTTTACTCTGAAAAGAATTTTTTGCAGAGAGCAAATAAGGAACAAGGACTGCTAAAAGCAATAAAGATTGAAAGTGCTGTGAATGGCCCAGATTGCAGATCTTACTCAAGCAAATGCCCCCCTCTGAGGTAGTAATGCACAATTAAGCTTCAGATAAATTTTATGAACACTAGAAGATTCCATTAATAGTTTATATTTAATGGAAGACTGAGCATGAAACCAAAATCATTACAGTGACTCTCTAAAAACAGAAGCACTGGAAGACAGAGAAATATAACATCCACAAAATTTGCACTGCAGTTTACTGAGATAGATAAGAATTTATATTTTTAGCCAAGCTCATATCCCAGCAATGAAGGCCACGTATAAAAAAAATCTATATATATTTGGACACTTTTAAAGTTCAGCTGGACAGGGTGCTGGGCCATCTTGCATAGATTATGATTTTGCCAAGAAAGGTTGGACCAGACAATCCTTGATGTTCTTTCAAACCTGGTGTTCTATGATTCTGTGATTCTATATATTAAGATGGAGTAATAGAATAAGGATCAGTTAAGGAAAAGAGATATCCAGTGAACAGCAGCAGAAGTGTTCTCCTAGAGAGCTTAAAACAGCATGTGACACAGCTATACCGCATTATGCATTACAGACACTGTAGGAAATACTGCTAAACTTGGTTCCTTTCCATAATTATGAAATCACTTATTTGCTTTAGTTCTTTAGATTTATGTCATCCAGACTGAACTGTGCAAAATGACATCCTTGCAGTGAATCAGTAATAAGCACTGCTTTCATTGTCTAAACACAAAAAAGGACATCTGAAGATGCATTTGCATTTACATACTTCTACCTTAGAAAAAGTACCTTCTAGAAGTATGAATTAGGCTTCAGTATTAAAATATTGTTGAGAACATGGCTAGTGCAATAACAGCACATCATAAGAACTCATTTAAGGCAAAACCAGTACAGTTACAGAATTTTGATTGGTTTCTATTACTGAACACCATTCTTAGGCAAACAACAGGTTTACATCTCATCTTCCTCAGGTTTCTCTTACACAAGAGTATGACAGAAGTATTCTGTGGAGAATTAGGTAGTTACACATTGTTTTTATAAATGGCATATGCTGCTCAGGTTATCAGTTTGATATCAGTTCATCTAGGTGCCAGGAGTTAAATCAAGCAAGGTTGCTACGGTAAAAATCAATAGCAAAGAGCACAATGAAAGAAATAAGATACAGTAGAGAGCTTCATAGTAGTTAAAATAACATTGGCTTGAGTTCTTTACCAGGTGGGAGCTAGCAGTCCTGGCACCAGCAACCAGGCTGATGACAAGGTTTATACTTTTCTGGCTGATAGCCTGAAGTGGAAGGAAATCCCAAACCTTAAACTTTCGGCCAAGGAAAGTAGGAAAAGTTGAATAATAATCAGTAGCTTACAGCTTAAAACCATGTGAAAGAAACAGCTGGATACTTAGGGAGGTACCTAATGTAAAAGATAGAGATAAAAAGAAGCTTGCTTTGCATATTAAGTAGCTAGACTTGAAGTCATTAGTTTCCAGAATGGACCATTCATGGATTTTAAAATCCAGACACTTTGTAAAATACAATCCTGCCTTTCAATTGTCTAGTGTCATTTTATATTCCTGATTTTCCTTCTAATTCTACTGCTACTTTTCACTGCCAGAATTGTCACCATCTAATGTGAGAAGGGTAACCCACTCTCTCTCTTTCTTCTCAAAACTAACAGAGCTTGTGGTCCTTTCAAACACAGTACAGTTTAAAGAAATTCTTTTAGATGGCTTTTGGAGACAAGTCTGTCATGGTTATGATGTTAACATCTTTACACAATGCTATTTGGGAACCAACCACTAAACTTTTGCATGATAAAGATCTAATAATTTCTCTTCCAATGTATAGCACGGGGGCAGAATTTTGACAGACATGTCAGTTTCTTCTTATACTTCCATGGTCCCTCCATTTTATTTTTCCTCCTACCATTCAGTATCCTTTCCATTTTCTTAAAACAGAAAGACCATATTCTAGTTCTTTATGCAATTGCAGTAAAATTTCTTACATAGGAGAAATGTTGGCTATAAAATATGCAAATTCCTTTAAGCAAGTTACTGAGGGTGGACTATATCTTCCCGTTACCCAAACAGGAGAAACATAAAATTAACATGAAATTCAGAAGACAAAATTGGGCAAAATGAGAGTGCTGCTTCATTCCAGAGTAAGAGAAAACTCCATTCAAAAGACAGGGGTGTGAATGGCCTCAAGAGGGAATCTGTGGGAATATGAGGAACAGCTGAATGAATTACTTGAAAATTCTACAGAAGGAGTACCAAATTATTCTAAAAATACTGCATAGAAACTATTTTAAGAAGATTAATTTACAGTTTCAAAACCATTTTCTTCAAATGAAATCTACATTAGAGATTCCATCTTTTGGAATCACAATACCACATCTGTTTCTTTTACATCTCAGAGAAAGCATTACATGCTCAGTAAAAAGACAAAAGACCATATATGGCCTGGCAGTGACAGGAGAGCACCATTTTGTTTTGTTTCCATCAAAACAGGCAGATGTCATTAGGTTGTAAAGTTCCATTGTGATGTTGAACACATAGAATACAAACAAGCATAAAATTTTAAAGCTTTCCTTTTCCTTAAATAACCTGAAACACAACAAAAAAAACAAAACCACAAAACCCCATCTGTGCTTCCTCATTCCTATCAAACAGTTTACGTATTGAATGAAAATATCTATTTCATATCTATGTAGAAAGATTTTACAGCACCTTCAACGCCATGAAAGCATCATTAGAAGCCTAGTAAGAAGATTCCAAATATCCTTTCAATAACTGACCAGGGAGGGGTTAAGAGGGGAAATGGGTTTGAAAAGTTTGACCATCTCTTTCATGACCAAAGTTGAAGATTAGATACAACAATTAATATTTAAACCTCCACATATTATAACACTAACTTAGTAATACAGAAGGAACTAAAAATTTTACAGACCATTTCATTGTAACAAAATGCTCTATAACCTACAATAGCATGTGCTTACCAAGGAGACAATCTCAGCTTGGAGGGGAAACAAAACTCCAGGATAAATTACTAGATACTAGAGGGTTAGCCTCTGGGCAGCCTCATGCATTTCTAATATATGTGTAATGTGAAAGTGTTTCCTAATGATAAATTCCTATTCCTTACATACATGAAACAGATAGTGCAAAACTGTACAGTACAGAGAACCTTTCCTGCTGAGCTGTGTAAATAATTACATTGTCCTCGTGCTACCAGCGAAGCTAATCGAGCAGAAAAGAGTCTTATTCTTTGCTCCTGAAACTGAGTATATCATCTGGGCAATGAAAGTGACTCATCTGATATTCCTGTTACCTTTTTAAATACTTAGTGGCTAATATGAAAAGGGCAAAAAATGGGTTTATGTGCAACAAAAATTAAATTACTTCCCTTGACTTATTAAGCAGTCTGGTCAGTGGTTCACTATATGCTTTGCCATTCCTCTGCCTTTTAGAGGTAGGAAAGAAGTTGGATAAATAGAATCATAGAATTGTCAGAGTTGGAAGGGACCTTAAAGATCACCTAGTTCCAATCCCCCTGCCTAGCACGGGCACCATCCACTAGATCAGGTTATCCAGAGCCCTAGCCAGCCTGGCCTTCAAAGCTTCTGGGATGGGGCTTCCACAACATCTCTGGGCAAACTGTTCCACCGTTTCACCACCCACATGGTGAAGAACATTCTCCTAATATCTAATCTAAATCTACCCTCCTCTAGTTTGCATCCATCTCCCCTGGTTCTATCACTACCTGACCTCAGAGAACAACAACCCCAATAATGACATAAAGATGATAAAATGTCTGTCTTCCTAGTTTGGTCTGATGCCTGTCTGGCAGTAGTTCTGTATTTGTGTCAGACTACGCTAACTGAATGCTCACCGTGTCCTAGACGTGTCTCACCCCTTTCCTGTCATAGTATATAGACATCTTTTATTGAGCTTTCACAATGAGAAGGTTCAATGTACTTCCCTCATTTATCTGATGAGCCATTTTCACAGTTCCTCTTGTGAACTGGTACTTTTCTCTGAAGCTGGTCATGAATTTATACAAAATACTAAGAGTTCAGATAATGTTATGTATTCTGCTTGCCACCTTACATATTGTAACACTATAATTATTATCCTCATGCAAAATTTTCCATTACTATGTGCTACACTCAATAGGTTCACTGCACCTTGGAATGTAAAAATAAAATTACCATTGTGCCTGGTTCCATTAAATTATTCAGAGCTGTTTTTAATCGAATTTCTGACTGTGGCAGTTAAAATGAGAGATAATTTCATTGTTTTTCACCTTTTGCCATTTTCCTCATCAAAATCCTGAGCAACACATCACATCATGTCACTTCCCAAGATCTCATTTGAAGGCCCATCCTAGATAAATTTTATCCAGGAATTTATTTCTGCATCTCCAAACAGCAATACAAAGCATTTCTCTTCAGAACTGATGGGGCTAAACTTTGTCTATAAAATGCAATCTGAATACTGTCAGATATACACGTAGGAAAAAAAAAGGAAGAGGAAAGCAAGCTGAGGTCAATAACCCTGGCAGCAAACAACTGAAGGAGTAAAGAAAACCCTTCTTCTACTTCAAGGTCACCAGAACCTTCTGCTGTTGAATTAAACAACTGGAGATGTAATGATTGTCCAGTGTATTGGAGCCATGAAGTTTGAATTTTGAGAATTTTCCAATTTAGGAATCCAAGTCAAGATTTTGACACAGTAGATAAGTATGTATATAACTAAAAGGTTTGATCAATACTTGTATTCTCAAAGTTTCTCTCATAGTAAACTCAGAATTTTCACTTCAAAATACTTTGAAAATCTTTAATGACCATCAGGCCACTCCTGTGATCCATGGACTACTTCCAAATACAGAGTACTTTATAGTTTCAGTTGTAAAACAAAAGAAATAAATATTTTCACATTGCTTTGTGATGGCACAAGACGAAGTTATAATGATGCATCCGACTATTTTTCCTAAAGTCTGTAAGCTACAATAATCAAAAATCAAAAGTACTCAATGTGAAATGTACCTGCCTGTAGGAAGCAATATGACCATGAATCCTAGTAGAGTGTAACAATATGCTGTAAACAACACTTTTTTTTTTTTTCTTCAGGCTGGTGGGAATTTTTTAGGAAGATTTTACATTGCAGTCTGAAAAAAATACATGTATGAATGCATCCTTGTCACTACAGACTTCCAGCCTACGATCAATTGCAACCTACTCTTTGGCACAGTTATACTGGGGCCTAACAAATCTCAAGTACAAATTGATCAGTTTCCTTATGATCATGACATGGATAGACCAAAGAAATCTTTTAGGTTGACACATTCATTGAATTTTGAGTATGTGCAGACAAATCCTGAAAGAGTTTGAGTACCTGTAAGCACTATTTCAGCTTAATCAGTCCTGACAGCCTCATAATTGCTTCTTCCAATCTTAACTGTTGGATTCTTTTGCATTACTGTATATAACCCATAGCAGGTGCTTCCCACCAAAAAAAGTATTCATTATTGTATATTTGATCTAAACCAATTGTTTGACTAGGATGAATGTCTGCTCTTAAAAGGCAGTCTTAAGGAAGAGAACAATTGTCAGACTTTTAACTGAATAATAGTGTCTCTTTTTCCACTTTGATAATACTTCAAAGAAACCCTGAAGTGAGAAATTCTCATACCAGAGTTGTTGAAGCAAGTGTGAGGAAGTGCTAGAACTTTGATTAAGTTATAACACCAACAGCTCACAGGAGCTGAGAAGTGGGAAAAAAAACCCAAACCAAACAACAAACCATCCAAAAAGACACCACACCACCAGTTCCACAAAGTAAAGAAATTCAGAAAGCAGAGCACATCTGCTGCTTTGCTCATTTCAGGCAAGAGTTTGAAACAAACAGCAGACTTACAGTTAAAGGGATGTTCACTTGAAACAATGATTGGAATTAATCTTCTATAACAGTAACATGCAAAAGTCAAGCATTCAATTTAAGCTAGCTTTTTCCAGGATGATTCTCTACTAAGCAGAGAGCCTGCCAGTCGCCTTCATGCTACAGTTTTGCCTATTCTGTGACTGGAAGACCTAAAATGCATAACCTTCTTCACCAACTGCAAAGGAAATCTGAGTAAGCACCTTAGGTCTAACACCCAACTTTTAGATAAATAAACTGAGATAAATCTCAACCAAAGAGACAAACAAGGAACTGATCATCTCCTGCCAGCCACTGACAAGCAATGCCTGGGAACCTAACATACACATAAATTGTTTATGGTTTGATTATATATTACAGTTGTTCAGTATAAGGTTAGAACTGGTTAAATTTTGCTTACCTGTGTAACCACCCAGTTAACGACTGTGTCCTTGCCACGATGTGGAGAACCTTCCAGAAGGGCAACTGAAGAGTGGCAACAGGTGCCACAGGCTATCATTAGGCACCACAGAACCTTCAGCCAATCAGAATCACTCTTACAGCAGGGGTCACAGGGGGAAGCAGAGGCTGCCCGAACACCTGAGGGCTAAGGGCAACGAGGGTGGGGCTAGGCCTCCACAGCCCACGGCCCACAGCCCACAGCCCACAGCCCTGCACCCTCAGTGGGTGTTGCCCAGCCAGCACCCTGCAGCCACCCAGCTGGCATTCCTTCTGGACTCGGCCACCTCTTCTGCTTGCAGGACAGAGAGTTCATCTTGAAACCCATCATGCTGACACTGCCATGCTGACCTGCCCGGCTTCTCTCCTGGACTGCACTGTCTTTTCTGCAGAGCAGGGCAGGGCAGTTGTGTGGCTTTTTAGTGAACAGAGATGCAACTTACAAGTGTTTCAGTATCCACGCTGACTTAAGTCTACATCTTGTCCAACTGGTCCCAAACCACAAGATATGTTTTCCCTTTAGTGTTCTTACAAAAAAATAAATAATGCCTGATGCATGAAAACATCTGGCTGTTGGTTAACTTTCTTAAAATTTAGGTAATCATTGTCTGTTTGAGAAAGAGAAATGGGAGCTTTGAGCTAACATCAGGACTTAGTAAGGTGATCCTAGGTAACAGGTATATTTCTACTTAGTTCCAAACCCAGTCCTTCTTACAGCCTACTCATCTCCCATTCACAGATGACCACCTATTTCAGGACTCCTTGAAGACAGTTTGGATGACACTGACTGTAGGTGTTCATACTGATGGGTCAAGAGAAGGGGACACGTGCTTCAAAAGACAGGCTAACAACCACCAGATATATTTCCTGCCAAGGAAGCAATCTTCACTCACAAACCATAATCCACTACTATGAACCCAAATTTCTAGACACAAATGGCTGGCATAGTAATATTCTGGACAGCCTCCACTGAGGTATTTTGAACTACCTGTCTAATTGTACCTCTGTGGTACTAAAAACTCTTTAAGTGTATGAGGCACACATGATAGGAACAAGTACTAGGTAATACTTAGGATGCAAAACAAGCCATCACTCCAAATAAAGATGATCCCAGGACCACTGATAACTCCTTTGAGCATTTGTCAATGGGACAGATACCATAACAAGTAAGTTTTGTATTCTGTAGGGAACAGATTCCATGCAAATGTAAACAAATGTCATTTACCTGAAAATGCTCTTTGAATTAATTTGGGTGTGCTCCAGCATCACCTTGGACCACATATATTAATTTAAGCTGATAATTAGTCCTACTAAATCAATGGTTTTGCAATAATTCAGCATTACAGCAGAAAATTAAAAGTGCCACATACTGAACTTTCTGAAGCAATCCTTTGGGATAGAAGTTATACTAAAAAGCTAGTGACTGCCTAGAAAAAAATGGTAAAAATATAGCAGCTATCTAGTCAAAGTCTAGGTACCACTAGAGTGAAATACCCTAAGTTACTTTGATTGTATGCTACCATCTCCACAGTTAGGGAGAAATATGGTACTCTGCAGTTCACAGTACAAATAGTAGGTTCTGCTCCCTCTGTTGGTTGTCTGAATCAGCCTGCACAACATGAAGTTTACCTGAAAAATATTTTCTTAAATAAAAATTTATCACCTACACTCTTCAACAGCTTCTCTGGTTTTGCCCCTTCCCTGTTTCAGTACTCCAAATTTGCCACGTTTTCTAGATTAAGACTTTTTCTTCCCCTTATCAGCCATGTGTTTGCATTTGCTAAAACAAACTCAGCATGTGGCAGCATGGGGAATAGACACACACAGTCCAACCTCTGCCAAGAGGCTATTTAGCAATTTCCTTCTGGCAAAAGCAACTGAATAGGTGTGATATTCAGAGACAGCACTGGAGTCCAACTAAAGCAAGGCTGGCTTCTGTCCCATTAGGTGCCACAAGCACTATTCCAGAAGATTTCTTGTCCTTGGGCTGGATAATATATTATGCAAGCAATCTTCCTACGCCATAACTTTGTCCATATGCACTTGCTAGAAAGTTTTCTACTTCCAGTCTCAATATTTCAGTCTCTGTGGGGAGGAAGATACTGACCTAACCATATTTGTGCCATTTAATTCCAAATTTGGCAAAATTTTAAACAGATAAATCACCAACAAAAGGAAAACTGACAGAGATTTCTGCTCAATCCATGAAAGCTAACAGAGCACTTATAAATTATATACTACTGCATGCCTATGGTAACTCCTATACTCATTCAGAGAGCTATAACAACAAATAATTTCCTCTTTAACTGCAATTATCCTGCCCTGATGGAGATTCAAGTGTTCCTCATTTCTTCCAATTATATGAGTATTTCTGGGTAGAAACCTATCACATACTGAAGAAGTGAGATGCCCTAATGTTCTTGCACAAGCAATTCCTGAAATTTGAAATTCTGTTTTCATGGACATGGGCTTTCAGAGGGAAAAGCATCTAAGCACATGCTTTAGTGTAAACTACAAAGCTGATCACTGGTTTCATGAGAAACAAAGGAAGTCCAGAGTGTTTTGTAAACTTCATTCAGACAGCCTGCACTTTTAAGTCACTGGAAAGATTCCTGTGTATAAGGCCGGTAATGGCCAGTAGATGCTTTAGTGTGTTGTAAACATCTGATAATAATACCAGGGGCTTAGATAGATTATAGATATTCTCCTTAGTGGGCAAGGCTTTCCTTCCTGTCTTTATAACTGGTGTGCACCTATTCATCTCATACCATAGCCAAACTATGGTATGCTAAAGCTTGGTATGCCACTTGCTACATGCACCACAGCTGCAGTCTCAAAGAAAAATACACAGAATAATTCAACAGTACAGACTATTTTTGTCTGTGTGCTATAGTGACTGGCCCCAGTAAAAAAGTAGAAATCAATGACAAGATGCTGTTCACAGAACACTTGCCACAGGCATAACATACAAACAGTAATTAAAAAGTCATTATAAAACTCCATCTGATTACTAAATTATGTGTGAACAATCAACTTATGCTACTCTAGAGAGCAAAGGGGAACTGCCTACTCTCTAGTCATAACTGAAAGAACTGAAAGGTCAGTAGTCATCAGTTGGCTTCTGCAAGCAATCATTAATCCCATTAGACACTCGGATCAAAGATAATTTAGTACTGGTGGCTAAGAGAATCCCTTAATCAAAGTAATTCAATAGCAAGGTATCTAAAAGCACATTTTCCTAGAACTTGGTGCTACTTTATTCCCAGTGGAACTGTAGCCTATTAACTTCTAGTCAACCTAGTTCCCAATTTCCCATGACCTGAAATAATCTTAAGTACTCAAAGTTGTTCTGAATTTTCAGCAGTATTACTAGGGCCAAAAAGACCAAAACTAGTAGGGCCATTTTTCTTTTTGTATTTCACTGTATACAACTTTTACTTTACGCACAGAGTGTCAAGGCTACTGTTCCCATGACCGAAGAAAGTGGAAATCTCAGTATAGTAGCAGAAAACATATTCTTAGTTCAGAATTACATTGAGGTAAACTAAGCAAGATGAACTTTTTCGAAGGAAATTAAGATGACAGTTCCTGACTTCATTTCCTACCACACTGCACTGTGATCTGGTATCAGAAAGGAAGGAATGCAATCATTCATAATTGACTCTATCACATCAGGTAAGTATGTTAGCTCCATTTCATGGTCAGCAACAGTAAAGCTATATGAAATTAATAATCAATGAATATCAGCAAATCCTTCATTAATTGCCCTGAGTAGCATCATGAAAGATGGCTGCTGAGAAGCATGATGATAACCAAAAATCTAATGCTACAAAGACACCAGTCTTCTTCCAGGTCTGGAAAGACTACCTGTTCTACTGCCAGTGACACATAACACAAGGCAATCCCATGACTAATATGTCCATTTTCTATTGTTCATATAGAGAAATATTGTCTTTAATAATGCTAAACTGTATGGTGAGTCTAACTTAGATCAAAGAACTCTCCTTATTTCCTATATGTTACAAAATCTAAGAAAGCCAAGACGGAAAATTATCCTTCTCTAGAGTTTAAGTTGGGAAAAGTACTGATTCCTTTGAACCACCTCTACAAAAGTAGATTCTGTTGGCTTAAGACAATAATGTGAAATATTGTTGTTAGGAGTCTATGTAGTTGCTAAAAACACGCTTTCAAACAAATCAACTGTCCATGGACCTGCAATTGGGACCAGCTACATGACAGAGAACTAAATGCCTCTTTTAATTCTTTTAAAACTTGGTTTATGCACTACTGCACTCACCAGTGATTCAGTCATGTAGCACTGGCAGCAAAATGCACTATACTGGCTTTGACTCTTTCCCTTAGGTAAATACTATGTAATCTGCTAGAACTTAATATTTTCCCCATATTTTGTTGCACTTCTTTTTTTTTATTCCCTGACAGTTCTGACCACATTATTTGGCTTGATTCCTCAAGAACGCAGCTCCTTGATAGGTAGGACGTCTTTCTCAGGCACACCACGGAATGATCAGTTTGACAGCTTGCCAGGAGAAACTGGACTTTTGGCTCCAAGCAGCTTCTCTGTCCTGTTCAGAACATTAGTCACAATGCAGGAGTCTGGGTATCATTGACTAATGGTCACTACTCTCCCCAAACAACTATTTTGGGCTAATCTTCATTATACAGTCACTTTCTGCAGCAGAAAGCAACCACAGCAAGTTGCAGTTAACAACTTTCCTTTTATGCTAAAGTTTGCATACCTCTTATGGATACACACATTGCCTTTTACAACATCAGTGCTGCTGCTGACTTGTACCAACATGACATGCTGCCAGTACCATTCACAACAATTATTCTCTCAAAGTGTTTGTTGGAATTTCTTATATTATCTCTCAGTAAGTCATATCTTGGCTATGTACATAGCTCTTACACATTTTTCAAGTATAAAGTGCAACTTAACATATTTCTGCTTTCCCACAAATTATTCAATTAATCTTGATATTCCTTCTTCACTGCTGCCCAAAATAGAAGGTGTTATTCCAAGTTCAGTTTCGCTGAAAGGGATTGTGACCTCACTGGTCCATAAGCTTTATTTCCATTCCTTATTGTATACTTGGAAAAGTCAGTAACAAATTTCTTTTGAACACACACAAAAAAGGCTGCTGGTATAACCTCTATACATGTGATTGATTAGATGGCAAATCACCAGTCACTGATCTCCTTGTACACTGGCACTGAAGAATATGTCAAAACACTTACACTTGGTTTCATTTATTAACTTCCTAAGCTTATAGAAAGGCTTTCTGTTTGACTGGTTGTTAATAAGAGTCCTGAATTGCTGTCATCAAAATAAAAAACTATTACAGAAATCAGACTTCATCTGTCCTACATATTGAATGAAAAGGTATAGTTTGTATTCATTGGACACAGAAATACAGATGCTAGTATGAAGATAAATATAAACCATGTCACCTGATGAGCAACACAGTTTTTCTCCTCACACTGATGAGAAGCTTGAGCTACAGAGCAAACGCTAGAGTAGCCTGAAATAAGCACAACTGTGATCAAGAACTGCCTCAGAGAATGTAACCAAAAATTCATTAATCAAATTATAAACAGGTAGTTTTTCTGATTTAATTTTTGCATGGTTTGCAGATTCCATAACACTTTGCTCATTTGTATTTATATGTCTGTTGTTTTCAGTGGCATCTATATTGCAGCCAACAATACAAAATAGATTAAGACAGTATGAAGCAAGAGAGAAATATTTATGGGAGTAGTGAAATAGTTAAGTGAATCATCTGCAAATTACAGAGCAGCTTACTCAATGTCTCACAGCATGGAATATTAGAGATGATGAAGAGTGCTGAGCTTTTACATCAGCAATATAAAAGATGTCTATGTGTTCATAAGCACTTCTGAAGAATAGCCTGCAGGTTTCTTCCTTAATATTAAAGAAAATGTCATCATTGAATTGAATCATATTAATGACCTACAGAACTTAATTAAACAGGTGGTCTATTGGACTGTGTACTAGAGGTGACTTAGCAGACCCAGCTTCATGTCTCCATTCTGTTGATGAGTCACATGAAGAAAACTGTAGGTTTTTTCTGTCATGGTTTAGCCTCAGCTGGCAACTAAGCCCTACACAGCTGCTCACTCACTAACCCACAGTGGGATAGTGGAGAGAATCGGAAGAATAAAAATGAGAAAACTCAAGGACTGAGACAAAGACAGTTTAAAAGGAAAAGGAAAAGCTGCATGTGCAAGCAAAGCAAAACAAGGAATTTATTCACCACTTCCCCCATCATCAGGCAGGTGTTCAACCATCCCCAGGAAATCAGGGCTCCATCATGCATAATGGCTACTTGACAAGGCAAAAATGCTGTAACTCTGAACATCCTTGCCAGGTCTTCTTCTTTCCACAGCTTTTTACTGCTGGGCATGACATCTTTTGGTATGGAATATCCCTTTGGTCCGTTGGGATCAGCTTTCCTGGCTGTGACCCCTCTCAATTCCTTGTGTCCCCCCAGCCTATTGATGGTGGGGTGATGTGAGTAGCAGAAAAGGCCTTGACTGTGTGTAAGCACTACTCAGCAATAACAAAAATATCCCTGTGTTATCAATGCTGTTTTCAGCACAAATCCAAAACATAGCCCTTACTAGCTACTGTGAAGAACATTAACCCTATCCCAGCCCAAACCAGCACATTCTCACAAATGAAATGAGAAAATGACAACACTTACCTCCTTTCTTATCTGCTAATGAGAAATGCAATATAAAACCTAAGCACATAATTTATAAACTGTTACCTTAACAGAAAAGATCCAATAAGATTATTGAAGAACACTGTAATTTTGGTGTTTTGTGTCTAAAGCTCATTTACCTACACTAAAAGTTACTTTAACGATAACCAGAATACTATGAAAACCTAACTCTGAGTTACTTAACACTTATACCTTACCTATGGGTATCTTTGTTAAAACCATAGTAGCTACTTGAGCTAAAAAGCAGCACCATTAGACCTCCAGGATTTGCATTATATTATACAGACCATTAACTTGATTTTAAACTCTTACTTTTTCAGCCACAGACGTGCCCCTTTCCTGCAGAGTGGTGCTACTAACCAAAATCACTGTGATAAATTCATCTTTTTCTTTTTAATTCACCACATTTGTGTTAGAAATATTTTAACTTCATTATTCCAGTTGAAATCACAGTCGAAATGTGCTTACTAGCACCTACAGAGAAAATGTGAAACTGCCTTCTTAGGAAGATTAAATATTATATAGTTTTTCTGAAAATTAATATATAAGAGGGAACCCATTATAATACACTCCTACAATGATTACTAGACATGTATAAAGCATGTTTCATTTAGACAAAACGGTTATAATTCCAGTAACTTCAATGAAACCAACCTCATCCTCAGCATAAACCCGGTCAAAGTCCATCAAGTTATACCAGGAATTAGGCTTTTGACCTAGATTTCCTAAGGGCATGAAAATAAGATAAATGATTTCTTATGAGTAAGTCATCTAGTCACACCTTCCAGGTGTGACTGTCAGCCTGACTCAGTAATTCCCTGTGTCACTGTTACTAGCAGGCTATCCTGGAGAATACAACTCCTTTCAGAACAAATTGTCAGCTCACTTTTAGGACACTGAGATTAATCACAGCCTCTGACATCGATTTGTAGATGCTTAAAATGGTCAGTGATTTGCTGCAGTCAATGGCTCTGGCCACAGAGTGTAAAAGCAGAATAGCTCTCAAAACATGTATCTGACCAGTATTTTCCCAATATAATTGCAATTCTTTTTATGGTGAGGTTATTAACTACAATTCATATTATCTCCCACAATAATCTCTTCATAACATACTCTTTGAACAAGCATAAATGACTTCTAGTTTGTCACTGTCTGTTTTCTAGGGACCAATCTATTCCTACTGCATGACTCTAAGCATGTGCCATAGACACTTGAATTTCGAGAACATCAAATTTGCAATAGCCTTTCTAACACATGGCCATAAGTAAAAGCTATTAAAATGATTTTATTTTCATCTTCCTTGTGAATACTTCTGCTGGAGGCACAATAGAGGTTCACAATATGCATACATATTATGCATTTTTTGTAATTCAAGTTATTACATGGGTTTTCTTCATTTTCTGTGCACAGACAAGGATTTCAAGGATCTGACAACTGTCTCATGAGGAACTTAACTCTGACTAAATCAGGAGATGAAGGGAAAGAAAACAGTACTTTGCAGAAAAGATCTGGCATTCCCACAGATTTTTCAGATGGTACTTCAACACTACGTATTATTCACTACCTAAAACATAATAACATTAATAGACTCTTTCGTCATAACTTCCACAAGTAAGATCTTCTCTGTGGGTTCCTTTAGGCTTGTAAAAATATAACATTCCCTCTTGTCACGTAAAAGAGAGTTGTTACAACTGACATAAGGCAAAGCATGTGCAAGGATGCCTACAAGTTTACAGAAACTCTCTTCTATCATGATTTATTTTTTGCATGGCCCATAGCATGTAAAGAGTCTGTGAGGTGTGAGAAGTTTGGTTTAAAAGACTGGAGACTGCGTTTTGAAAGAAATTTGTAATTAAGCCTTAAGACCATATGTTGGCAAGAAAGAGGCCTCCAACAGCTAGGTCTCCCAATACATGCACAAAGAGGCACACTTGAACAGGGTGCCTAATCTCCAATATACTAAAAAAAAGAGATCAGTTAGAGAACAAGCTTCTTTAGGCAATAAGGCATGAACTACCAACAGCAGTTAGGCTGAGGGCATCAGGATGTCTGCGTTCAAAACTTGCAACTCTCCCCTTTTTCTATAGCCTGGTAAAGCTTCGTTCTAATTTTAAGCCTAGGATAGACTACTCCTGGAACAGATTTATTATGAAAGACCTATTAAACTTCTGTATTCAAATTGTATTGAATTGTAAAGGTAGCTGAATACTGTTAGTTTTCATTGCAAATTTTAGCCTAAATGGATAAACTATTTTTAAAAACATACAAACATAAAAAACCTTTACTGTAAAATCTTCATGAGACAGTGTTGTATGGCTCTCACAAAACATAACCTCTTCATTTATTCCACGGGAACAAAACTTCATTTTCATTTGATACAATAGATGTGAATTGCTGTATTCACTTTGCATCAGTGGACTCATTTTGTCTCAAGACTTCAAGTGGAATTCAAGTTGCAGAGGCAACAGACTCTTCTAAAATGCTAACAGTACAAATTATTTTATGAAAACACCACTCTAGCTTAATGGCTGAATGTCTGCTGAATTCCTTATTTTAAATCTTAATATTCTAAAAGTAGAATGTAACAAGTATCAGTTTACTAGTTGAAATCCCTGCTGTCAAAATCATCAAAGCATTTTTTCATGTTGAGTAAAGAAAACACGCTAAAATATTAATCATTCACTCAGTAAATCAAATTTAAATATCATATTCTATTTCATAATTGCATAATTATAACAGCCAGGAAAATCACATCCCTAAGCCTCACAGACAGTAATGAACTGAAAAAATCTCCACTTTTACTCTGTTAATCTGGAGTATGTGCACCGTGTGATTACAAATTTTTGCCTCTTGCCAAAGTCAACATTTATTCTTCTTCTACTACTTCTGTGCAATGTAAGACAGTATTTTTTAGCAGCGCTCCAGAGAGGTTAAAATAAAGGTTGATCTTCCACTGAACACAAATTTCTGCAGAAAGTCATTCCTGCAGCCCTGACAGCAATAAATAGAGAAAGGACAACAGGATTGATAGTTTAGAAGAATAGGAAAAAAAGATGAGAGTTATTATGAGAGAACGATTAGACTCACTTTAAAATATTCTAGACTATCACCAATCAATAGGAAATGCACAGAAGTAGACATTTGGGACTTAACTAGAGTTTTGGTAAAATATGATGCTCCACCAAATGCATCTGATCTGCAGAATGCTGCTTCAGATCAATTACGTTGGTGAAACACATGTCGTTATAGATTTCTTGGCTGACAGTCTACTGTCACAGTAAATGCAAAAGCAGCCCTTCTACAGCTATAGACATAAACTATCAATGCACGTCATTAGATTACCTGCAAGACAAAATTGCCTGTGAAATGTCCAATGAACAGAATGTAAAGCAGATAAAAAGTAATGTCTCTATATCGAAGGTAAGATTTAAATCTTCAGAAGTATGCTCAGTGATTAATTTCTGCCACAATGTTCTTGCTCCTCCTATTGGTTGTAAAAATCTTGTTGGTTTAACAAGATTTTTTTTTATTGCAGTGTATTTCATTTTATTCTAAGTGTGTTTTACTCTGTGTACTTGGAAGACTCTTCTAATTTTTTTAATTCATTAAATTAAGACAAGAAAGCTACCACTGTGCTTCTCGTCCTTGCAAAATACTGTTCTCTACAGAGTTGAAAGACTACTCTATATAGTTTCTCTCTGAAAATGAGGACTTCACTAAGGCTTAATAACTTCATAGTTTTTTTCTCACTTGAAAGACACACTATCTTATTACACAATATAATAATGAGAACTGAAAAGATAGCATTCCATAGAGACTGGTTTGAAACCATGGTTTGAATACTGGTTACCTTGATATTCTTCCTGTCTCCTCGAACTTTTAAGTAACATGTTCTTTTAAGATAGAGGGTCAAATCTCATTCATCTCCCTTTATAATTTGATATTCTGAAAGTCTTAACACATTGAAGGTGTAAGTAAGCAGACCTCTCAAGGGTCAAAAGAGCTACTGAGACCCTCTGCTGTGGGGAACTCCAGAATTCAGTAGTTCCCCTAGGGCCTCCCGACAGAGCTGTGTGCCATGGGTGTCCATGTGCCCAGTTGAAAAAGGTAAGTAAGCAACTTGCTAGGTTGCATGAGAACCTCAACAGGAAGCATAGCATTTGGGAATCTGAGAGAGAGATTGATCCATTATGCATTGACAAGGGCTGGGTGACAGCTGTTCCTTGGTTCCTTGCAGCGGGACGGTGAATTAGGCTCCAACCCTAGGCTGACTGGTCCAGCAGCTTTACGAGAAAAGGAAGACTGCCTATTGGATATCAGTATTTCAAAAGCATGTGTGCATTTCAAAAGAAAGCAAAACTGTAGTAGCTAACAGTATTCTATAAGCATTAGAAACTAGTGTAATTACAGAGTTGCAAAATAACAGGAAAAATAGCAATCAATACAAATAGCTCCATCTCAAATTAATTTTACTTTCTAATCTAATTTGGCCTTTCTCTGATGTAAGGACAGCTTTTAGAATAGTACTGAACAGTGTGAGCATGAGAACACAGTTTAGACCACCTCTGCTTGCCCAGCACTGTCTACATTCTTTGTGCACTGGGTAGGAGCTGTGTATTTCATACATTATTCACAACTTCCTGCAAGTCATTCAGCAAGGTCAGTACATGCCCTGCCATACAGTAATGGAAAAAGATTACACATATTTAGGGAACAAGACAATGCAAAAATGAGAGCTGTTTGCATCAGTTTCAAAGCCACAAGCTGCTTTTGAAGCCTGGTCCAATTTTAGTTAGAACAGATCCTCAGTAACAATCTGCAAGTGACAGGTGGATTTAGTGGGTTGATCTGACTGATGGGGGTTACTATTTGTACCCTCTACCAGCTCCAGGGAGTTAATAACAAGAGTAACCAAATACATTCCAGTTATAAATCAAGACCCACTTACATACTAGGCTATAATTTCACAACATGCTATGTATGCTTCTTTATATTTTAGTCTTCTTTTATCTGATTTACTTCTCCAATATCTTTTGTTATTGCAGTGCTCATTCTAATCTCAAACACACTTTCGCTACTCTCCTACCAGTTTAGATTTATGCATATTTCTCTTTGGGATCACCAAAGCATTTTCCATTATTTTCCCAAGTTCAAGAGAATTCCCATCTGCCTCTCTCGGTGTCTTCCAAGTCTCACTTTCTGCCATAGCTAACAGGAATACAATTTCCTTTATCTGCCACCACATCTCAGCTTTGACTTACATAGAGAATCCTTAGGGGTGAAGAGAGAACCTGATCTCTTCAATTTCAGAGTGAGGATTCTGCTACCAAAGGAACCAATTGCAATCATTTTACAGTAGAGTTTCGGTGTGATGAGAAACCACAAGGCAAAGGTAGCTCCTGCACAAACGACCGATTACCTAACAGGCATGGAACACGAAATGTTTGCATTCCCTCACTTCTAACATTAATACATTTTGTTAAAGGATCCTTTTAGTACTGCCTCGAGAAACTACAAAGCATAAAAGAGGACATAGACTTTTACATGGCCTAAACAGCATGATTAGCACAGACTGTGTGTCACCACTTCATAAGCCATTTGAGCTTTTTTCAGGTTTCAGTGGAAGGTAGAAGTGAGCCAGAAGTACTACAAGAGCACTCTACAGACTATACCAGAAGGAATTTTTATTCAGAGGTTTCTGGGATTATCACAAGCCATCTCTTAACTGATAAGCAAATTTTTAAAATAAATGAAAGAGTAAGTTTAGCGAACCAAGAGTCAGCATGATGAGACAAGCAACAAAAAAACCCCACATCCTCCACTTAAGCTGTCTCATCTTCTTCTTCAGGGTGAACTTCTGATAAATGTAATTTTACAGAACATTGTACTATATTAACTCCTCTAGGAGAGACTTAGAGATAGTATATACTTTGAGAGTACAAAAGAACTGAGATGCTTTGGACTTCAGAGCATTAATTTTTTTGTGTGACCTAATATTGACTATTATTCTAAACTAACTTTTTTTATTTTTTGCATATTTTAAGGTTTAAAACAAAAAACTTTGATTGCAAGTGTACTAAATTTTACATTTGTTTTTTTACATAGAACATTTTTGCAGATCCAAGCAATGTGCTGAAATTAGATCAGGCAAATAAATGCCTCTGCAGTGCCATATTAGATAAGTATCAAGCAAAAGGAGAAAAAAAAACTAGTTCAAAGTTCCATTAGATTCTCCTTCTACTTTTACATTATTTTTCCCTACTATTATTAGTTCTGCAAGTTTAATTAGGAAAGGCATGTCAGTTTTGAGAATATGACATAACCTGATGTCATATCTTTAAATATACAATCCTTATTTTTCAGGTCTGTTATTTCTCCACAACATTCAACAACCAAAATAATTGTTGTTGTCAAAGAAATGGATATTGGCTGAGATAGTTAAAAATCTGCCATATTATAGCTCTAGGAGTAGAGTATAAGAATAGAACTGCTCTGAGAAATAGGGTGGATAGTAGCTTAACAACTGACTGACTGTTCTTCTAAGCCTTATAAATGACATGTGCTGTCCTAAAAAGTGGTCAGTACATTCATATTCTATTTCCTGGGATATAGGCATTTAAATGTAGGTTGAGTCAGTGTTCTGGGAGGCTACAGAGTACTGTTAATTAACCTAACCAAAACAAATTAATTTCTTATACAAAAAAATTGCTTTTGTCCATTTTCTTCACCTTTACACAGTTTTTCTACATTTTTTCTGTACTAGGAGTAAGCATTGCTTCCAGACAGATACAGTACTACAAAGTCCCTTCTTTCCCTCTATTCATGGGCTCCTGGGCCCACTTTCAACCTAGTCCCTTCTGCAATAATTTGTGCAGCTTTCACGTAGCTATGGTCTGTAGAGTTGACATAGAGAACCAGCTATGCAGAGAACTAGTTGCCAGTATCTTTAAGGAGGTCTATTTTTTCACTTTCAAATTATTATATATTTTACAAAGGAAATGGAGGCATTATAAAGATTTTAAGTCAAATCTGCTGTGCTGTTATATGTTATACAAGGAAGACCTGGAGCACTTTTAAGTGTATGAGTCAACGCTAACGGGATTTGTGCACTTGCCTTTCTGCAACACATAAAGGGTACAGTTAGAGAACAGACTCTCCGGCACACTTTCTTTTGCCTTTTAAAAGAACAGAGGAAAAAACACTTACAAAAGGAGGACCAAAAAAAAAGAAGTTCATAGCTCATCCTGCAGTTCTACTGCCTTTTATGTTTATATTCTATTGGCAATTCAACTGCAATTCTGAAGTAATACTGAAACAAAGAAAAGGGTTTAACATTTAAAATAAAAAACAAAGTTTGTTCCAAATATTTCCCTTAATTTCCACTTGCTTGTTTTACCTTAATTTGTGTACTGCATGCAGATACTGAAATGTACAACTGAAATATTACCTACAGGACAACAGTCAAAATATTACTATATGCATTTAGAAAATCTCCACAATTAACCAAATAAACTGTATTTACATGAAAACATAAATCTCACCTATGGGAGCATGCTACTTTTCCAAACAGGAGACTCCTGGATGATGGATAATCTGAGAAAGGTTGACTGACAAGAACTGTGTGCGCCACTAAAAAAAAAAAAAATCTGAACTGAAAGGATAGGTGAAAGTTTATTAGCTTAGAATGGACTTAAACAAGAACCAAGGCATATTTGGCCTTGTTACTCTCTTGGTTATGGCTCTAAACTACTTGCTATTTCAAGCCATTTAAGAACTCATACTCCTTACTGACACCATCATTCCTCTAAAAGGAATAAAGCTGTGACTGTAAAAGGTTCTTCAGATGAGTAGACCACTGACCCCAGCAACATGAGTGAGTCCTTGGGAAGCAGGAAACATATCTCTCTGATTTGACATAGTTCACTTTTTGCTAAAAAGCACTTTTTGTTGGAGACAACACAAATTTGGGAAAATTCATAATCAAACTAAAATATGGAAATTCACAATTAGAATATAATGATAATGCCTGTTTGTGCTTGCAACAAACTGATTTAGTTTCATACTGTGACATATTAAGCCCAGGAAAGAAAGAATACTGTTCAGCTTGATTGTCAGATTTGTCTGTAATAAAGCTCATTGTCAGGTAAGCATTGAGCTCACAGGGACGTGTTCCTCACTGTTTTTCAGCAGGATTATCTGAGGTCATCCTAATTGGATAAGAAGAAAGTTCTAAACACCTACATGTACTCACTGCATATGACTGTAACTAGGGGTGACTGAAAAGTAACTGATTTTAACTGGCAAGTGGCTAACAACTGTTCTTGTTTTTTTCTAAAAAAAACCCGAGAGCCTGTGAAGGAAAATTTTCCCTTGTGATTTCAAAGTATTTGTAGGATTGAAGAATTTGTGGGCTAAGTAAAGGAACAGAGAATTTATTGCCCCTTTATAGTTTTGTCTCTTTTAGCTTCTAGTTGGTAATGCTGAGGTATTCATTCCTTTTTTTTTTTTAGGATAAATAAGTATCAATTTAAGAAGCAACAAGACATACAACAATGAAAAAGAAGCAAGACATTTGGGAAAGCTGCTATTCAAAGGACAGTGATATAAACCACAGTGTGAGATAGCCCAGCTGAGAAACATAAAAATGACCAATAGTTTTAGGGAAAAAATATTTCTACAAGGATTAGTCATAAGAAGCATTGAGGTGAAGAGCTAAAAATGTATCTTCTGTGCTTAGACACAAAATTTGTGTCTGAAAGTGATATCAAAGCTGTGTTTGCTCTAGAGCTTATTTAGCAATCATCAAGTGAAAGGAATTTTAAACTATCTCATTTTAAAACATGTTCAGGACACTCCATAGTTTAAAGAAGCTTTCAGCTGGATACAGATGAACAAGTCTAAGCAGATAAATAATACTCCCACTCCTCTGCAGAAGATCTAGAATTCAAATTACAATGAGAAGTCATTAGCACCCAGTGACTCTCAAAGCCTGAGTTTTCTCTTTTGTCCCCCACAGTCCACTCATCTGAACAGTCTCTGCTTGACAGTGAGCAGAAAAGAGGGGAAATATATTTTCCTTCAGGAATGAAGCTCACTCTGCTTGAATCTAGGGAATCCATGCAGACCTCCCATGAGGTGTCCCTCTAACTATTACAGAGAATCCTTTGATTCCACTCAATTCATTTTTAAATGGCTTTTCAAGAAAAAAAACGCAGAAAAGCTTTACACTGGAAGTGTTGAACAGATTATATTTATTTCCTGCACCTGCTCTTCTCAAAAATGTCTCTTATATGTAATGTACTCAATCAATGGTGTTTACAGAATGCTATTGTTTGATTTTTGATAAATATGCAAAGCAATTCTGTTTAATCCTAATGCCGTTACAGAGTTCAGCAGTTTCTGCACTCCATATTCTCATAGAATTAGGTTTTCTATTTGAAGCAGAGGGAAAACTGTTAGAGAATTCACGTTTTCTGCTTTTAGAGGTAGTCCTCAAGGCAGCAGCAATAAAACAAAAGAACACAAGCATAAGGAATTGTGGTTCCAATTAGAATGATACACAATCAATTTGTTAATCTTCCATGGCATTCCTTTGAAATGTGTTATTTTCTAAAACACAACCAGAAGGATGACAAGTTGTCTTTTCAAGTGGCTTTATGTGCATGTGCTCCACGTTCCATATTTCAGTAATTAATACAAGGTGACAATGTTTTAACCACTTTTTAACATCTCTCCTAGGATTCCATGATTTGTTTACTTTGCCACATGCTATTTAGTGGCACATTTACCATAAATCAGAATGTTCAATCACAAGAATCTAAAAATACCAAATGGCTTATTTCTTCAGAAAGAAATCATAGGAAACTGACTCTTCAGAAGCGATTCAGTGTGGTCCTTTATGTTTGATGTTACAAATACTTTCAGCATTCAGGGTTTAATTCAAAGTGCAGGTGTAAGAATGCAAGTTTTTTGATTCATTTAACAGGCTTACATTGTTTGTTTTACTAATTATAAACTAAAATTTGTTCAAGGTATGCCTTAAAATGTAGAAATAGGTAGTTCCTTAGTACAGTGGAGTGTTAAAATTTATTTTCTGTATTGAATACCATAAGGGAATCATCACTTATAATGAGACAGATTTTATGAGGAACACTTCAATAAATGCATGCACTCCTGGATTGCCTTGCTATTTGTGTGACTTTACTGCCTTCTATTTCCCAAACGCTGAGAAAATCGTAATTATCAAAAGGCTTTAAAAAAAAAAACTCTCTGAGAAGGTGCTATATTATAAAGTGATTCTATGGAGGTTGCAAGTGGTAACACACATATTTAACTGGAATGATACTCCATCTCAGAAGGCTCTTGGTCTGGATGTGGTATCAAAAGAAAAATCTTGCTACAAATGCAAGGAGCAAAGCCAGAGCCTCACTGAATATTGCAAACGATATAAATAGGAAGAACTTGATGCTGACCTTGAACACATAATAATACCCAGTGCTGAATTTCAGTGCTGACTAGTGGAATGATGTTGACCTCTATTAACATTCGTTTACCTTTTGGCACTGTTTTTAAGCTGAGCCAAAGTAACATTCAGGCATTAATAATTTCTTTATTGTCTCTGTTTAAAATAGAGCCATCCAGGTGAAAATCTGACAAAGAAAGAAGAAATGAAATAAACAACAAAGCATACTTTAATTTAGATTGAAGTCATATGTTAAATATTCATCATGGACTATTTATAATAGCAGCACATTTTTCTATTCTCAGCTGCTGTGATCTTTTGTTATGCAAAATATGAAGTTACATAAGGTTTTTATTAAAATCCCTACTAAGTAGCTATTGTCAATATTCCCTATAGCTAATAGCTGATATAAGGTGGAGGTACTACAAATTATTTCAAAGACACACACACACACATATATGTATATATGTATGTAGTTTCAGGATCACTTAGTAAATTACCTCCTTCTAATGCATAATGTTTTGGATTCTGAAGCAACTTTAGCTAGTTTAGTAAATTAGCAAACGACTTCATACCTAAGGTAACAATTGCATTACTGCCAGACTGACAAGAAAGTGAAGAGCTTCAGGAAGCCAGAAGTCAAGAAGCACACAGACATTTAAGCAAAAGAGGGAGTCTAATGGGCATAATCTATCGTCATACTCTGAATCTAATAGTTTCCTCAGCCTTCACTCCAAAGTCAACAGCAGAAAACTATGGTCTGGAGACGTTTCCTCCTTCCTCACTTTTCTGAGCTTGCATCATTCTAGACTCAGAAAACGAAGAGACTCAAGGAGCAAACCAAATATTGACATGGGAAAGTATATCCACCAGAGATAGAATGCTAACCTAAATCCCCAAAAAAATACTCAACACTTGACTTTAGCAGCCAGTTATCAGCTCTCCTGTTCTTTTAGTATACCTTTAGCCCCTTCAGTGTGGAAACTATTTTAGTCCTACTACATTTAGGCCTGCTTATTTAGCAGATACATAGATTAAATGCTAAAATGTGAACTTCATCTATAAATGATACTTTACAACAGTGTTTTAAAGCCTTTGTATAGAAGAAAAAGGAAGAAATTCTCCCAGTGAGAAACTGTGTTTTGCAAATGGAAGAGTTTAAAATTAACATTATTATATCCATAAATACAGGAGGAATTGTAATACTAAAGCTTTATAAAGCTTATGTGATTGATGAAGAAAACCATTACTACACTACTACAAGCACATAAACTTAACTGAAAGGAAATTTCTCTCTTTTTTCTTTTTTTAATCTAAAATTAACTTATAAGCAAATGGAATGTAGGGGGTCATCAGGAGCAGTCAGCATGGGTTTACCAAGGGGAAGTCATGTTTCACCAACCTGAAAGCCTTTTATGGGGACATAACCGGGTGGATAGATGATGGTAGGGCAGTGGATGTGATTTATCTTGATTTCAGTAAAGCATTTGACACTGTCTCCCACAGCATCCTTGTGACTAAACTGAGCAAGTGTTGTCTGGCTGAATGGCTAGTGAGGTGGATTGTGAACTGGCTGGAGAACAGAAGTCAGAGAGTCATGGTCAATGGGATGGAGTCTAGTTGGAGGCCTGTGTCTAGTGGAGTCCCTCAGGGGTCAGTACTGGGACCAGTACTTTTCAACTTATTCATTAATGACCTGGATGAGGGAACAGAGTGTGCTCTCAGCAAGTTTGCTGATGACACTAAACTGGGTGGAGTGGCTGACACACCGGAGGGTTGTGCTGCCATTCAGCGAGACTTAGGCTGGAGAGTTGGGCAGGGAGAAATTGCACATATGCAACAGAGAACCAAATTGGTCTGTTGGACATGTGCCCCCTTCCATTCAATTACTTTTATTATTATTTAGAAGAGGCATTGTTGTGACTGTTGCTGGAATAATTGACAAGGGAAGAGCACCTGAAATCGAAAGCCATTATTTTCAGTTGAAAAGGAAGCAGCAGGTACACAGTAACTAGGTAACTAAGAATGCATGAATGATAATTTCAGTGATTCCATAATTTGGGGTAACATAAAACACACTGCTTTAAAGCAAACTGTCACTGTAATCTCCTCCTTATTTCAACCTAAAAATTTTACTACGTGAATCATTTCTGTTCAGTCATTATTTTTGTATTCTCATTGCATAGGCATTGGAACAGGCTGCCAGGGAAGCAGTGGAGTCACCATTCCCAGAGGTGTTTAAAAAGTGTATGATGTGTCACCTAGGGACATGATTTAGTGGCATGGTGGTGATAGGTTAACAGTAGGACTTGAGGATCTTGGAGGTCTCTTCGAACCTTAATGATTCTGTGAATCTGAGTACTTATGCTTCAGATAAAACATCTCCTTGACCGCAAGCAGAACAATTGTGTAATTTTTTTCATAAAAGTATACTGAAATCACTTTTAAGCTTCTCAAAAATTTATCTTGGAGCTGTCTTATACCTGGATCTCCAAATAAAATTAATCTTGCACTTCAGGAAATAATTTTAATGATTATAAGCTTCTTTACTTTTTCCAGTATGTTCCTTCTTTGCTTGAGAATGTTTTTTTTCTACACAAGAAGAGAGATGGGAATGAAAGGAGTAACATGATTACATTTAAATAATTGTTTGCATAGAATACTGTTAAAGTTTATGGAAGTATGACAAGGGGGATTTTCTGAATAATGAAGTCACTCAGTCAAAAATAAGTTAAGTGCTGGATTAGAAGGGTGCTGGGGAAAGGCTGAAACAGTTACCTGGCAATTGATCAAGAAGCCTTGTCTTATAGAACAATACTAGAATAAAAATAACTCATAAATCTGAAAGGCTGATTACTAAAAGTGTTTGGGGAGCTTTATTTTGTTGAAGAATATTGAATTAATAAGAAACAATACAAAGGGGGAGTTTAATTATTATGAATAGAATAATTTTCTACCCTAGCCTCTCAGGGTGGATATGATTATGTAGGTCACATATCTAAAATGACTTTTATGCATATTTCATTAAAAGCCACATTTTTTCATGAAGGATAGTAAGCCATAAGCCCACTTCAGATAGTACTCTCTCTGTAGAGCTTTAAATGAAAGCTATTTCCTTTGTGGTTATGGAGCTGCTTACTCTCTCTGTAGAGCTTTAAATGAAAGCTATTTCCTTTGTGGTTATGGAGCTGTTAAGATGAGCAGTCAATAAATACAAAACCAGACGTATCTTATTTTTAGGTTATTGTTTTCGTATAATAAGAAGTTGGTTTCTTCCCCACTCTATTCAAACTCCCACCACTATTTTTCATATAGCAATTAGACACTGGCTAGGATTCCTACTCTGTTTGTCCCTATTGAGGGTTACTATAAAACTGAGGAGACTACAGGATGAGCATTTTCATGTTCATTCAATGAGATTTTGATTCTGAGTTGATCTGTAACATTTTTTCCCTGGAATTTTACAAATGGGAATGAAAGTAAAGAACATCAATAATGAAATTATTGATCAAAAATACTAAATTTTCATAGCTGGCACCCACTTTTTCTGTTTTCAGACAGGAAACATTTTTGCATCCCATTTTAGTTTTTTCTGCTTTAATTTTTAACTGGACTATAAATATTTTGTAATAAAATATTCCTCACCAGATTTACACATGTAAATGTTTTCAATGAAATACATGCACAGTTCTTTTAATTGTTCCCACTTTTTCTTAGATGCAACAGTGAGATTTAGTGTATAATTAAAAGAAAGAGTGGAAATGTTTGGTCCATTAATCATTTTCTGCCTAATCTTAAAAATATGCACAGTATGGTATCAGGGAAATTCAGATTGAATATTCGTGGGAGCTTCTTTACCCAGAGGGTGGTGGAGCATTGGAACAGGCTCCCCAGGGAGGCTGTCACGGCCCCTACTCTCACGGAATTTAAGAAGCATTTGGACAAGGCACTTAGGTACATGGTGTGACTATGGAGTTGTCCTGTGCCTAAACAGGAGTTGGACTAGATGATCCTACTAGGTCCCTTCCAACTCTGGCTAGTCTGTGATTCTGTGAACTTTTCAATCAACCTAACTGTATATTATTCTGCAGACTAGAGTTTGAAGTTCTGAAATACAAACCGTAAAATTTTACTAAGTACTTCTAATATTTTTGCTAGCCTGAATAGCTGTGCCACCTTTAGAAATCTTTATTGTCTTATGCAAAGCTTCCTGAGAAAGCACCTAATGCTTATATCTGATTTTTGTCTTAAATTCATTACTTTGCTCCTGCTTTGATCTTCTTGTTTCAGTCAGTCTCACAGAATGAGACTCAAGTCACATTGAAATCCTCATCACATTTTTAAAAGCTATTATTTATCTCTCTGGGAAAAGTAAGACTGTTAAAAAACTTTTAGCAAGATTTCTCCAGAGCTTTGATTAAAAGAGCTAGCTTTTACTTTTTAGAGAAGTGTTAATGTATTTCAGAGAATTAATTTTCTAAATCTATGTAGGTAGAACATTTTCTCAGTTTAGAAGGCTGAATAATACAATCAAGAGCTTCTCATCCAGTGTTTTGAAACAATTAAAATATGCAGAATGCCTCAATTTCATTTAGGTGAAGACAATTCATTGTCAAATTACATTTTGAACATGAGTAACCACATTCCTATAGAATCTAATGGAGTAAGGGAACAATGTCCATATGATAGCCCAGACAGGCTGCTGTTTCAAAGGCAATATTACTCTTCTATCTGAAGCGTCTCTCAAAAGTATTAGAACAAATGATAGCTACAGGTTTATAAGGGAATACAATTAAACCATTTTGCCACAGACCTACATAGTATACATACATACATATTTATTTGAAAACTGATAAATTCCATATACTCTTTTCCCAACCATTTGTCCACAGAAATTGAATTATTTAAGAAGGAACCATCAAACTGATCTCAACAACTCCAACTGAAGATTCTCCTATCTCGAGACAGCATAATAAAAGATTAAGAATGCCTCCTCTTTCAAAGTAAGCTCACCTTGTCCAAGAACTTCTCAATATCAGATATGTAAGAAAGTCCTTTGGCCCGTGACTGGTTCAGAAGTAAAGATATGCTGATCACCTAGCTAGCAAGTCAAACAGAATGATAACATATAAGATCTTTTCTCTGAGGACAGGGCTAACGTAGGTCTGTCCTTTGTACCATCACTCATACCTTTTTCCCACAAAGACAGTATGAAATTAACTTCTTTGATAAGTCTGTCCCTCTCTTAAATTTGGATTAAATCAGTCACCATCTAATTTCAAAAAAGTAATGGGAAGATGAAGGAGGGAGGAAACAAACAATGTGATTGCTTTTTTTCCCTTTTAGGAAACAGGATCAAACAAGCTAGTCAACTCTAAGAACTTCCAATGCAGTTCATCTCTTCTCAGTCTGTTGCTGTCACAGTAGCTCTTCAAAAAGCATCAATTTCTTTTTCAGGACAATTATTTTCAAGTATTTAACATTTTGTTGAACTAAAGCCTCACACCTTAGCAACGTAAGACCTACACATATTCCTTGGCAAACAAAGCAATATCTTCTCAACTAACAATTCAGGGTTTCATTGACTCCTGTCATAAGTTTGTCTGTGACCACTGGATGCCTTCTCAGCAAGTTCTAGCATCCAGTTATTAAAGCAATAGATGCCCACAGCAAATATTTTATTGACACAGTATAAAGTTCAACAACTTTCCAAATTAAAAATTCACATGCAGAATGTGTAAGCCATTACAGATTTTAAGCTTTTAGCATTCCCTTTCTGGTTAATCTTGCAATAACATGCCCAAACAGAAATTTTTCTTCTTTTTCAGACTATGTTTAACTGCATTAAAGTATGAAATGTCTATGCACAAAACCTGCCTATCACAATTTGACCAGTGTTGACCATTTATATGAGGTAAACAGAATTTCCACTGCAACAGATTTATATGCAAAATAATCAGTACTATGGCCCTAGACAGTGCCAATAGCCTATAATTTGATTGCAAGCATCTCAGCAGAGCTGAGTGACAGCTATAATGGAATCAAATTGAAAGCATGCAGCAGTCCAACCTGGTGGTTTTCTTGGCTGAATGAATTAACCAAAACTAATGTTTAAAGCCTGTCTGTGAAAAGACTTTAAGGCTTCCTAGTCTACAGGTAATTGTTTTTTTCTTCAAATTATTCTTTTAATATTACATTAATATTCTGAGCTGTGGTTTTTCATTAGCATTTAGTTTGTAACAAGCTCAAACATGAAAAAGCAAATGTTTGCCCTTAAACAGAAATAACATTTAAAAAAATAGAAGTTATTACATGAATAAAAACTTCCTTTCTCTCCAGTCTTCTTTAATCAGTTAAGAAACTAATACATTTGTAGAAAGATAGGAACACCAATTTCTACATTGTATTACCCAAATCCTGTCAAATATATCATAATATATTTTCTTGGCTTTTACAGAAGATCCACCCGAACTCACACTTCTTATTATCTCCAGAAATCAATTGGTTGGGGGCAAAAAATCATACCCTATATTACAGGACTTAAGTTCTCAAAGGATAGGTGTAGAAGGGAAGCCTCCACAATGTGAAACACAGTGTTGATTCCTTTATGACTGCACTGGTTATATTGGAGGATGGCAATAGAGTAGAGGCTCTGTTATAAGAGTCTAATAGTAACACCTGCTAGACTGAAGGCTTTAATTCAAATTAGCACATCCAACAAGGTATAGAAAAAGAGGATGACAGAAGCCTTGCCACTCAGCTTTTGAATGTCTATCACCTAGGCTTAAAAGGTAAATTTTAATAGTATGTTCCCATTCTTCATGTGTGATTCATTACATGGGGATTTGTTTGGTTTTTTTCTCCTGAGACTAACAGATTTGAAATTCCAAATCATTTAATAAACAATTAGCAATGTTTCCTTAACAGAGTGGGGAATATGAAGTCATCAGAAACTACATTCTAGGGCTGCAAAACAGAGTAACACCAGAAGCAGACTTAGCCCTGGTAAAATTTTCAGACTACTAGCGCAAGTGCTCCTTTATTGCACCATTCCATCAGACCTGCTTAGCCACTGTTACCTACAGTACTTTTTCTGCTGAGAAATACTTTCCCCCTCTACTGTGAATTATGGTTCTTATGCTGTGAAAAAAGCTTTCCACCTCCACATGCACCCTCCTGGTCTTTTGCCTGGAATGTTTCAAATATTCATTCGGTTCAGATCAAAGATCTGCTTCACAGAGCAGCTCTGAAGCTCTAGGAAATCTACCTTTACAAATCCCCCAGCTAATTTCAGGATGGAGCTTAATTGTCTGGCAAAGGGGTCACATGAAGTACTGGGGCCAGGACTCAATGACCTTTCTATTCCCATATTCCTTTTGTAAATGAATATATCACTGAACATTTGTCATTATCTATGTTATTAATAATTAATCTTCAAATACTCAATTTTAAGAATTTTTATCAGACTTCAGTTGTTTAACATAACTTCAGGAACACCATACCCTCTAGCTTGGGTGTCTTCTCCACAAAATTAGAATATAACTAATTTCCAACAGGTCTGGAGCTGAAAAAAGGATGACACTAAAAGCACTAGCTAAGAGCTGTATCTGATTGTAGGCTTAGCTCTAGATATTAACCAGTTAGAACCAGTATTTAATGCATACAGATGCAATGTGTGCATAGGTGGACTCCACCAGTTCTGTACAACATCCTAAGAGCCTTAACTGTAGTAAGACACACTCCTAAGGCATCACTGACTTCAAAACCTAGATGAAGGTTATACACACCCATTTGAGAAGTTCTAGTCTTTTCTCTATTACAAAAGTGTAAGGTGTAAACTAGTCCCATGTTACACTGGGGGAAAAAAAGATAATTGAAACTCACTTCTATGTTTAAAGAAAAGAAAGTATTGTGAAATTGAAGTTTATGTGGACTCTTCATAAGGTCTCACAAACATCACAGAACTACATTCTAAGAGTTGGGGGAAAATATTAACTTAAGACCCTATTTTTCAAAGATATACTCCTCCCTCTGGAAGCCTGATAAGAACATTACGACGTAAAACACCATCCTTGCAATCTCAAGGGGCTTTCTACCTGACATGGCAACGCCTTAAACAGCTATCACATGCCTTCATTGCTCATATTCAGGGGTTTGATAATATGGCATCTACACCACACCTGATCTGATACACAAAAAAAAAGGCCAAACTCGAAGGGCATGAGTATTGCTATGGAAAAGTCATACATAAATATCTGCTTCATCATTAAGGTTGGTTGGTTTGCTTGTTTTTTATGACCTTTCCTGACCTAATCCCCAGGCCTTGATCCTGGTATCACTCGGATATGCATGTGTGGAAATGTTAAATCTGTGCTGTAGTATTTTAAACACCAGAGTCCTGAACTGCTCTCTACTAGTTGTGTATGTTTTCTTTCTTCCAACAGAGTTGTATTCTAGGAAGAAAGCAGTATAATTTCACAATTAATTCCTACCTGCTGTGACAGTGCCCACTCAGGGTAAAGATGATTTTTTACATTAACACACAGAAAGCTTCCACTGTGATTGACCTTAAAGACACTGACAAATTAATTACTTTGCTAGTCAATATGGCATGGCAGCTTAAAGATTTGAGCAGATACCCAGCCAGTTAACATGCATGCTGCCATCTGCTGAATATGTCATCAAGGGATTTGTACTACTCTCTCTGAAAGAAAAGCTGTGTAGAGCCTTCCAAGAAATATGTAACCGAACTCCTCAATCATAGCTTATTTCACAAGTCTGTTCACAAAGACTGTTCCTGCTCTGTAAGAAAATTGGTTTTATCTTACATTTCTTTGACCCATAGGTCTAAAATGAAAAAGGAGACTATCTCAAAAAATTCATTAAAGCTTTGTTTTTGAGCCCACTGCTTAACAGCTGGAGCTAGAATATATCCAAAAAGATCATGAGATTTATGTGAACACTAATGCAGTGCAGATGTGAGCAAGGAAATTTATAGTTAATGCACCCCACTATCAAGACTCAGTGTTACCCTGATTTAAAGAGCTCTCCTCTGGCTTCAAATAAAAAAGTGGCAGTAAGATATAAGCTGGAGTTCCTGCAAACAATGGTCAGGAGGCAGCACAGAGGAGTGATTTTTTTGAAAGAAAAAAAAAAGGAATTATGAGAATGATACCATTCTTACAAATACTACAGCTATCTTCTGAAAAAAGCAGGTGTACCAAAACTCCATACTGCTTTTCCTTTTTGGTTTTCAATAAAACCACATCAAATTAGAAAACTAATTTGTGCACTACTGTTCCTGTAAATGAAAATATACATAAAACTGGTCTAAAACTATTTATACACACACATTAAAATACACATACACACACATAAAACTATACAATAAACATCATTTCAGTCCAAAAATATTTTTTCTACGATATGTTGATTCCAAGTCCTGCACACAGAAGAAGCAAGCCAGTTGTACAGATAACACTGTTCACATTGGTATAGGACTACAGGACAAATCAGGCTGGAAAAGACCTTAGAAGGTCTCCAGTCCATACTGCTGCTGAAAGCAGTCAGTTTTCAAGTCAGAGTTGGTTACTCAGAGTTTTATCCTGATACAGAAAACCTCCATACAGACTGCACTACCTTGCTGGGCAACCTGTTCCACTGCTTCCTGTCCTAATGGTGAAAAATGGTTTCCTTATGTCTTGAAACATGTGGTATTTATAGTTTTTATGCTTCTTGAATATCAGATACTGTAGGTATGATTCAGTTTTCAGATATAGCTTTTTCTCAAAAGCATATTTTAATACGATTATTTATTATGAATTATTTAATACAGGCATTTCTGTAAATCTTCATAAAGAAGATTTTTTTTTCATTTCTGAAAATCTTCATAAATTATCTTCTCTACAGAAGAGATACTGTGTTTACTTTGACCAAGTATCATAGCGAAAGCTATGAATGAGTGGAATTGAAATGAATGGAATCATTTCACCTGTCTCTCAGTCACTGCTGTGCAGCAACAAGACAGGAGTAAAATCAGAGCAAAACTAGGGCCAATTCTGAAGCATTTAGGGTAACACTGGACAAATGGAAGAGGATAGAAATGGGATAATTTGTCCTACGTGCAAGTTATAGTCTCCCAAATTTGATACTGTGATGAGAAAATAGAAAACAAATGACACTACGTTGTGGAATGCAGCATCAGCTGAGTTGTTAAGCCTACCCAGGGCAACACTTAGTGAGCACACCTATAGGGCTTTGAGACTTGGATGGAGCTAGTTTGGAGGTCTCTTTACTGTTCACAGTTAGTGTATAACCTGGGTAGTCTCCTCACAGATTAAGAGCAGGTACTATTTGTTAACTGCCAAGAGATACACCAACTTGCTTTCTTAGGTTAGAACCTAACAAACATTGTATGAGCTAAAGTGAAATGCCTGTTTAGAATGTTTCTCTTCCTAACATTTGCCTTTTAAAAATCTGCCTCCCTAGCTAAATGGATGTCAGAGAATACTGACACATACCTTTCACAGACACAATACTACATCAGTATTCAAAACCTAAACCTGCAGAAGCATCAGGGCAATGCCAGTAAGCATCAGCCTAGACGATTGGTTTTTTTCAGGTTAGTTACATTCTAGCATCTAGCTGGAATTAAAATATCAAATATGTGTCAGCTAACAAAAAATTATCGTGACTGTGCCCGAGTTTATGTCATCAGCTTAACACGTATCCTTATTGGCTGTATGGGACAGAACCACAAATATTGCAATAGTATCACAAATAGCACCATACTACTAGATTCTTTTAAAAACTGAAACAGATTAAAAATCAAATTAACTACTGTATTACAGAAAACACTCACCTCTTGAGCTCATTTGTCTTTGTAGCAAGCTCTTACGCAAACTTTTCTCTCTCCATTCCAGGAGAAATTTCTGCAGGGAAGCCAGATGTGAGCTACGTGATACACTGATTCTTCATTGGGTGAAAGCTAGCAGGTATGAAGATAACGTTCACAACCTTAAACTAGAACAGAACATAAAATAGATCAGAATGTTTGCATCATAATTTATAATCATGACTTAACCTTTCTTCTAAGAGCTTGTGCCCTTAAGTGGTTATGACAGAGACTAATATTGCAGTTGAACTTTTAGTAGTGATTCACACATACAGAATCACAGAATATTAGGAGTTGGAAGGNCTCACCACCTTTGTGGCTCTGCGCTGGACTCTTTCCAACAGTTCCCTATCCTTAAAATGAGGGGCCCAAAACTGGACACAATATTCCAGATGCGGCCTCACCAGGGTAGAGTAAAGGGGGAGAAGAACCTCTCTTGACCTACTAGCCACCCCCCTTCTAATACACCCAAGAATCCCATTGGGGGAAATATGTCTTGCAATACAGTGTGAAAAAGTTGTTGTAACTTTAGCCACACACTGAGAATATCCTTCACCATCTAGGCAAGCTGTATTCAGCATGCCTCTATTTTGCTAATGCTCTGTTATCAATGCCTGCAGGAAAGCTTTTGGTAGTTCCCTCTTCTCTCTTGTGGCTATTTTACCCTGACAGCAGCCATCTTCATGCAAAGAATTCAAGAAGAAATATGATTAATGTAGAATTTCACAGGTTTTAAGGATGATTAAAAGCTTTGTTAGAGATCTTCAGAATCAGGTAATCCCTTGCTACTTTGGGGCATACAGCCAAGTGAAAACTTCTCATATGGACTTGAATTCTGGTATAAGTTTTCAGCCACATTTTAACAAATCTGGTTATTTCAGGTACTAATTGCTGGTGATTCTCACCACTCTTCAGACAGTCTTTTATGAATAAAAAAAATGACTTGTCAGGTTGCTAGAAAGTGGAGGAACTGATCTAAATATCTTCATACTGCTTTTGTGACTTTAGAATCTATGTTCTTCTTTCATAAGAAATTGTTTCTTTAAAAGACATCATTCACTTTGCCTTTGGAGAGACTCAGATTTTCAGTGTTTTAGTATCACAATTTCACTTACTTTTGAAACCATGTTAATGTATGCAGTTATCCTTTTTTATATTCTATCATTATTTCATAGAAAATAGACCTTTTACAACTTTTCTACAGAAAAAAAATAACTAGAATCCTTTCTATATATTTTATAAATTTTCTTTGTAGAAGGAAATTCAACAGTCTGTATTAGAGAGAATTCTCTTTCCATTGTAGACCCTGGAGTATCACTGGAAGCTCATTCATAATTTCTCGTCATTCCATTTTCTTGTCATCAGGAAGTACACTCTGTGGATCTACCTTCCAAGGAAATGAAAGAATATACATTTGTAAAAGATGTTGCTGACCAAAAGGGGGCTTCTCCAAGTCACCCTACCATAAAACATAAATTTTGATTCACTCACAAAAGAAAATCTGGTTATCGTAATCCTAGAAGAAATTCAGACCTCAAAAATATAATAAATGACTGGAGGAAAAATTGACATTTTTGGTCTGGAAACTTTATGCCAATGATATGCAATCTTTTCAGCTAGCATGTGGGCAGAGCAGTTTCTGCTCCATTCGTCCTTCAAGTGGCGGTCTTAACTCTTGAAGACAAAAGACACCAATCTTGTAGACTTGGAAAGAGTAAGTTAGAAAACTGCGCCCTGTCCATACTTACCCTAATAGACACCCAACTAAAACACGCTCCCAAGCCTGGATTTTTGTTTGGTGGGGTTTTTTAAACTGAAGTTTTGTTTCTTTAAGGATATTTTTAACCTATTTTTCTCTTTGTTAGGATTACAGAGCACTTAAAAATCCACAAGTGTTGGCTTTTCTGTGCTAGCTGCTGAAATAGTAAACAATGTACAACCCAGAGAATCAATAAAAAAACCCCAAAAACCACCAAAAAACCCCAAATATAAAATAACCCAGTTTTACCACGTAGAGGTGATAAACTAATTTTTAATAAATTTCATTATAGCGTCATAACTAAGATTACTTAGCCACAGAACATGAGCTTGAGTCTTGTAAGGGAAAATAACTGAAACTTTAACATACTTTGCCCATGCTATCAGGATGGTGCTAAGTGTGATTCACATTTGGGCCATATTCAGCTGTTCTGAATATGCAACCCTGAGGAAGCAAAATGACATTCCTGCCTGTACTTTCTCATCTGTAACTGCAGAAGAGTGACCATGAGCTGCTGTATAGGCAGACAGGAGCCCACCCAGCCTGGCCAACAAGCCAGCATTGTCTGAGTACAAATACGCTGCTGAAGCAAGGAAAAGGAAACGCCTGATTGCATGTATGTGTCCTTGGGAGAGATCGCAAAGGACTGCTCAACCAGTGACCTCCACCAACCTTCATAGGCCTTCCCATCACAGCTCACTGTCCAAAGCAAGGAGATGCGATGGTCCCTTGCCGGCCCATGGTCCTGCTTGAAAGCAGAGTGGTAGCTTTCCCTTCATCAAGGCTCAGCCAAACCTCGACTTAACTTTCACGGGGGAAACGAAAGGGCAGGATCCCCCAGACGAAACCTTTCTGCTCACTGTAGCACTCGCAGCTCCCCTCAACAGCCCATTCTCGCCCCTTTCCCAGCGATGCCAGGTGCTCCCCTGAGGAGAGCCGCGCCCACCTGCCCGCAGCCAGCGGGACACCTCCACGGAAAAAACAGCTTCCGCCAGGAAGGGGGGAGGAGAAACAACTGAAAGTTTGGGTGAAGGGGCGCAGAGAGCCGCCCCGTGAGACCGGACACCTCTGCGGCCAAGTCCCAGCCCGCTACCGCACCCCAGGCTGCTCCCCGCCACGACTCCGCTGCTCCCGCACGACGGCGGTGATGTCACATCCGCCGCCCGCTCCTCGCGCCTGTCCAGCCGCGCTCGCGCCGCCGTCTCCCGGGCCCAAACTTTGGCGGTGGGCTGGCCGGGGGCGGAGGGGAGGGGCGGAGGTGGGACGGGGTAGCGGAGCCGCTCCGGCAGCACGGGCAGCGTCGTCCTCGCCCGCCCTCCCTTCGCCGGGGCTGCCCGCGGAATGAGCGTCCCCCGGGCGGCTGCCGCTGCCGCCTCCTCTTGGGCTCGGGCGGGCGGGCACAAAGTGCGGCTGCCGGTGCGGTCGCTGCAGCAGGAGCGGCGTGAATGACCGAGAGGAGCGGCGTGGAGAGGCAGCCCCGAGATCAGGATGCGGGCGCCCGCCAACATCCTCAACCTCCTGCTGCTGTCCTTGCTGGCCGGCCTTGACCCGTCCAAGGTAGGAGCCGGCCGGGCGCCGCGCCCCGGGCATCCCCACGGACGGCAAGTTCGCCTGCGCCGGAGCGGCGGAACGAGGCAGGCGGTGCCGGTCCGCAGACGGCGGGTGCGGTATAGCGGGTAATGCGGCTCCGCCGGGCGGCCGGATGGCTCCGGGGAGAGGCGGGTGCGCGTCCTTGGTTGTCCGATCGGCCAGGAGGGAGAGTTCGTGACGGAAACGACCGGCCCCGGTGCCAGGATTTACCGGCGTCACGGTGCGAGGCAGAGAAGCGCGGATGCAAAGCGGTCAGAGGGGCTATGAGCTCTGGCAAGCCGCAGCGGGGGCCGCGGCAGCAAGGCGCAGAGCAGGCGCAATCCCCCTCCACGGCTCCGGCCTCCGGCGGTAGCCCACGCAGGAGCAGAGGTGGCGGTGGGGACTGCGGACGGCAGGGCGGGCGTGCGGGGCTCGGCAGGCGTGCGGGATTCGGCGGCGTGTGGGAATCAGCGGCGTGCGGGAATCAGCGGGAGTGCGGGGCTCGGCAGCCACTCTTGGCCGGTAGCTGTCCAGCTGAAACGGAGAGCGTCACCCAAGCCACTGGGAAGAGGAGTTCATTGCGCGCTGTGGCTGCGCCAGCGCTGGGAAGCAGCTAGGCACTGGGAGCAGGGATCGACAGCCTCCAGCTGGAAATAAATTTTGTTGAGAGTGCAACTGGAGGCGTCACATGAAGGCACCGATTCCAGTACTACAGCCACGCTCCAGGCTGCTGCAGAGTTCCATTATTTTCACACCTGTTCAGGTCACCAGAAGATCATATCTGATATTGAAATAATGATAAAAGTAAGCAGTATGTTTTAGCCATGCAACCTGGCTTGTGAAGGTGATTTTGGATTAAATAATGAAAAAAAAATCAGAATTGAGCTCTAGCACTTAAGAGCAGTAATGACTGAAACCCCCAGGCCTGCAGATGTCTGTAGTGCTGCATCTTAGAGATCCAGCACTTGTCTCATTTGTCTTTTTGTGTCATGCGATGTCATAACTGTGAACAGTATAAAAAAGTAATGAGAGAGAAAACATTCTTACAGCAGTGCAGTCCATTACCAGCAGCAGTCCATACCATGTTGCCACAATATATATAGTATGTTGGTGAATGTCATTTTAGTGATACCATTTGGGTACCAGACAACTGTATGAGGCAATGTTCAGCTCTTCTGGCAGGTTTCTTCCTTTAAAATAAAGGCATTAATCACAAAAATTGATCATATACAAATAATTACTGAATTTCCAGCAACGTAGAAGGAATGTTCAAAAATATAGAAGTTAAAAAGCAATTCGGTGGAAATATGATTTACAGCTGCAGTGTTCTGACCAGTTTTTAATCACTTGGGTACAGTGACAACTTAAGAAAGTAGGTGGTAATGGTATAGGATTAATAGCATTAGCTAAATAATTATATATTATTAGGGCTATTTGAAAGGATCATCTATTGCTATGTCTGTAAAGAGACTCATTCATTGGAGTTCCACATCTGCATGTATAGCAGCACATGGACACATTATAATTATAGGTTTCCATATACTCATTTTTCTTTATTTTTCTATCTTCTCTTACACTTAGATCGACTAAAGTTAAGAGACTGCGTGAAAGCAGGAAAAGCAAAATTGATATCACTGTCTATCCACAGAAGAGTAAAACCACTAATGAGGCAAACAAGCTTCAGCTGGCAGAATTATTCTTTCAGTTCCAGTATCAGAGATACGCTCCAAAATAAGATTGGGAAGAAATGCTCCATTTTATGCATCTGTCACCATCCAGCACTGAAAAGCCACTAGAATGAAATGGAACAAATTAACTTTGGAAACTTTGCTCCTGGCCCTTTTTGCTGTGGCATGCTGTGCAGAGGGCATAAAAATGGCCTTTTCTTCATCACTCTGTGTGACATTTTGAGGGATATTAAAATGTGCATTGCAGGTTCTTCTAACTATGTGAAGGAGTCACAAGCAAGCAAGCTCAAAAGTCCTTAAGAATATGTAAAAATAAGAGTACTTATAGGCTGTGTTTATCGGAGCTAAATTGGCTTTTCAGAAATAAAAACACGAGATCAAATGGTTACCCAGATCCTTGGTTAAGATGCTACACCCTATGAAACATAACAAAGATGCTAGCTACATGGCAGATAATTAGTTTTGTTGACTATGAACAACTGATTTCATATTTCTTTGAAAAATTTATATATATACATATATATAAATGTTACAGGTTTCTTCAGCAACTAAATAATGATTGAAATCTCACTTTAGAAATGGAAGTAGTGCTTAGTTATTTATCTTTCTTTATGCTGAATTTAAATGGCATAATCATTTTCTGCCCTGCAGGTTGGGAAGCAAATATATCATATTAAATTAATTGCTGGAAACAAGGGGATGTTAAATTCTTTCTTTTCCAAAAGGAATTGTGCAAAATGCCTATGACTAGACAGACAACTTTTTAATTGCCCTTGACACTCTCAGACTATTCAGCTTAAGAAAATAAATTACGTCTGACGTTTCAAATTATACACAATATATTCCTATGCATGTCCTACCTAATTAATATTCAAGTAATAACCTATTTTACTGATCAACTACTTTAAAATAATGCCTGGAAACAAAAGCTTTGATTTGGTACTGGGCCGTCACTGACTCAAGGCTCCTGTCCACAGGCACTCTTATTATGACAGGGCTTTTATGCTAAACTTACTAGGTTATTTACTGAACTGTTTAAGTATCGCCATCTTATGGTAAAATATGTAAGAAAAATATATAAAGTTTATTCTTAAATCTCTGGAACATTAAGATTTTATTTTAACCATAATAATTATTGCCCATGGTTTTTTTATATTTTTTTTCCTGCTAAGTATATTATAGAATATTGATGAGCTCTGGAAATTCTTCTTTAACAAGTGGAAGACAGTTCACTACCAATTAATTTTAATCACTCTTAGCGCTAATTACAGAATATCAATTTTAAGAGACATATTAAAGGTTTTATCTGTTAATTTGAATCTGATTTTTCTGTGTATTTAAATAGAAAAATACAAGAAAATATAATTATTCCTGCTAATATATTTCAGTACAGTTTTATTTCCAGCATAGTGGCTACATATTCAGCAAGAAGCCATCAGCTATGGGGAAGAGACTTGGAATGTAAAATCTTTCCTTTCTTCTAAACTTAATTGCATTATATTGAATGAAGGAACTATTAAATATTAGGAAATTTCTAAGAGTTACTGCTAGATGGCATCTCTGTGCTGCTTTTCTACAAGCCTGGAGTTGTCTGTAATGACCTTCATAGCATGTAAAGCAGAATTCTTTTATAGGGGTTGCTTTTGCTGGCCATCATTTGATAATCACACTAGTATAACCAAATAAGCATTTTATAGTGATGTAATGCTGCTCCACATAGAAATCAGTTTGTCAGGTTTCAAAGTCTAGATGGCACTTTTTAAGTTGAATTTTGAAAATGTACATAGATCTGAAAAAAATTCCTTTTTCAGTGCTGCTAATGAACTTGATGCCTCTAACTTTTAGAATGGCTGTATGTCCTACATCTGTTGGGTTTCAATAATTTTAATCTCACCAAAAAGTGTTATGCAAGAAGACTGCCAAGTACAATCCCAAACAGAAGCTAAGTATAGTATCATTAAACACAGTTACAGAAAGTAATGTGTAAGCATTGCTTGGGATAAGAGTTTGAGAATATTATCATTAAAAAAATAAAAGGAAATTTGAAACTTCTCATCTATTTTTGAATGCTTAATTAAACCTTGCATTTTGATCTTTGGAATGGCTGTGCTTCTGGATTTTAAAAATCTACAATTTTCACACATAATCAGACTACACATCTAGCCTCTAAAATCTTTTCCCCAGGTTTCAAGATCTTATCTGTAGCAAGACCGCACTGCTTTACAATGCAAGTTAATTCACGCCTATTGTGAGACTTTGTAACAAGAATACTGTATACAAACAAGTGTTACGATACATGTAACACTTCAGTGTTTTTGTTTGAAGTGTGACTCATAGTACCACAAGACACTGCAAAATTAAATGGAAGTCTCCAATAGCTACTTGGAAATTAATTTACCCTGTTTCCTACAGTACTTGTAGTTGGTCAGTATGAAAATTGTAAATAATTACTTAACCTGCATGATTTTAAAAAATGTTGTAAATCATTAACTGCTGAATGTGGTCAACTCTTGGTGTCTGCTCTCCCACTTTAAGCAACACAATTCAATAGGCATTGAGCAACATCCTATTGTTATCAATATACCCTGCGCCCTCTCGCAGGTGTCATTGTAGTTATGTTGCTGTTACTCTAGTAAATTCTGTCTGTAGGTAAAGACCAAACACTGTTGTTAACCCTGCTAGTTCTCTCTGCAATGGTCTATTCATAAGACAATAGAGGAGGAACAACTCACAAAATATGCAAAGAAAAAGCAGAAGCAGAGAAGGTGACTGCCAAGAACAGGAAATGCAGTATAACAGGTATTAAAGCAACATCTAGCTATAGCTGTAAAAATGGTGTTTCTACATTTTTACACAGATTCAATACAGTTAAAACTTTCAAGTTCAAATCCATGAAGTTCACAGGGGGCCTATTAAAGAAATTAACATGGAGTCCTCTGAGAGGGTCCAGTCTATACTGGGCACTGAAATCCCTTTTTCAGTACTGTAGTGTGACAAAAATGCTTCATCACCTATGCATTCTTACTGGATCTTCACTGAAAGCCAGGTAAAATTCAAAAGCCTTGTGTGAATCCTTGCAGCAGTAGCCTGAGAGGAGTCCTCTCAAAGATCATCTTTCACAAGAGCAGCAATCTATCCTACTGCTTCACACCACAAGATTTCTCATCTAAGATGAAATCTAGAGAAAGTGAGGACTTTGTGTGCTTGGGTCTGAGTATGGAATTCTTTTCACAAGGGAGCATTCAGGAACAAGTGAAAAACTTCTCTTACTTATAGAAACTAACTGAAAATTTCAGAAATTCTTGCACTTAAGCCTGAGTGGGATAAAAACAGAAAAAAAGAACATACCCCAGAATTCCAGACCAGATCTATTATTTATGTTTTTAGACCAAGATGTGTGACTTACGCATGTTTCTATCATGTTTATGATTCCACCTAAGAACCTGAGCCAGTAGATGACTTAGTCCTCCAAGCCGGTAAAAAACAGAAGTACAGCAGTACACATTACTCTTAAAAATATCTTGAATGGTCTACAGAAAACATTCAGGACTTAAGTGTTTCTATGCATCTCAGGAATCCTGAAAGAAGATCAAAGAGCTTAAATTGTACCTATTTTGGATAAGGATATAGTGTGCACTACTTCCCGCAAGGTCAGCTAGTAAGTGTGCATTTAGTGCACCTACAGAATAGAAAAAATTACTGTTCAATCACCTGATATGACCTCATTTTTCAAAAAGGAGTTCTTTCACAGAAAAAAAAAACCCAAAGAAACAACTGACCACACTAAACCACAAAAAGGTCCAAGTCTGTGCCTCTTCAGTATTTTTACTCAGGTTTTTTTTTCCTAAGAGGAAACGATCTTAATGCATTCACAGGGAGATCTCTAAAGAACTCTCAAAGTACATAGCATCAATCTTCATGTATTTTGTCCTGGCATTAATGATGTTTTTGTTGAGTTTGCTAAAAAGAAAAACAGGCAATAAATATCTTAGCCATTCCTTTATTCAGTCACTTGGGACATTTTCCTAACACTAGAAAGAAACACATTTTCTGGAAGACAGAATTTCTCTTACTTTAGTACTAAGTTATCTTTACCACCAATTCAGAAAGTTGGTTCTTGATTCTTTCTTTATCATATTTTCACTGGAACACACTGAATAGTAACAAGAAAGGACAGTAGATGTTATCCAAAAAGTAAGAATGTAAGTGAAACAGAAGTGTAAAGATGGGTATTTTGTTGTGAAAGCTGCATAGAGCTTTAACATAGAAATGGACAAGTTGCAACTTCAAGAATTCTGAATGTGGCACATTATTATTTAGCTATCTGAAGGACACCCATCCACCACTGATGGCCTCTTGATACCTTTCGCTGTCTGAAAGAAAGGACCTCTTGCACCTCGTTTCAAGGTGCAGGAGTCAAACATGAGTAGTTCACTTAAGGGAGCATCTGTCTCTGATGATGAATTTAAGATTCATATTACTATATTTGGGTGATAGTAAAGCTCAAGCAAAGACAATTCTGAGATTATTTCTTAACGTTGTGCGCAGCACAGTGTCAATAAATGTATCTGAAAAAAAGGAGACTGACCTGCATGTTATCTCTTATGTCACAACATCACTTCCTGGAATCAGTGACACTTCAGGGGACTGTTTTTTCATTAGTGACTCCAGTCTTAAAGGCAACTGAACTTCTGTCAGCAGCATAATTTATCACGACACTCGAAACTATTTCACAAACATTACTATTTGTATTGTCATTGTTTTATTCCTGTCATTACAGGTTTTTCAAGTCTAAGCTTGGGTTTGTTTGGAATTGGAGAATTCATCTTCCTGTCTGAAAGACACCAGAATGCAAAATAACAAGACCCCCTATATGGATTCTCCTATCCCCATTCGTAAGACCATCTCATGGGGAATAGCACTAAAATCAGGGAAATAACATATATCAGACAAAAAGTACCATTTGTCTAGGTAGCTCTGCGCTGACTAAAACTAAATGATCTCTAATCTTTGTCTTTACTGTCCAGCTTCTAGAAATTGTTTCCTAAGAACTGCCTTTTTTTGACAATATGACTGCTTCATATTAATGAACTAAATACATGGCAAAATGTGCATGGCACACAGGAGACAAAGAAGGAAGGAAACATACGGCACAAAATGTTGGCGCTACAAGCAGTTAACATTGAGGTAACTGTATCAATGGCTACAGTAGTATACACAAGAATTTGCTGATTAAAAGTTTCATGTGGTATCATACACAGCATACACTTTTTTCATACTATCCTGTGCCCTCCTCAATTTCATGACAGAAGTTTACTTACCAGAAAAGCAAAAGAAACAACCAGGCATATTTCTTTGTAAGTCAGTAAACAATAATAAATTGGGACTTGACAAAAGCAGGTTGAATAGAAAATACCAGGCCTATGGATATGGAATTTTATAAACTCTGACACAGCTGGTTCTGCATTGATGTCTTTTTACAAGAAAGAAAAAACTACCTTGTAATTATTCACAAAATATGCACTCCCATTTATTTAAAACTTGTTTACTCAAGAGAAATTAATTTTAATATTCTGACCCCTTCTGAGCCTTTCTCAGACTTTTAAGTCACCTAACTTAATGCAGCCTCAGAATACAAATGTAATTTTTCCATCCTGCATTCCCCTCAGAAACAGTTATCTGTCTGCTGCACTGCCTTCTAGCCAAACAAAATCCTTGTAACTGTGAATGCAGATTTAATATTTCTATTCACTTCTTTCACTGAAAAGCATATAGCAGTCAGCATAACAGTTTAATGAAATTCTGAAAGCAAGAAGCCCTCTCCACTCCTATTGTTTTGGGAAACTGTTTACATCTCCCTGAAGCTATAAAGTAACCTGGAAGGAAGGAGCCAGAACAACTGGAAAAGACTCATCCATTCAGAGGACCGCAGCTTCATGAATTCTCCTAAGTGCCAATGACAACACTGTGAATAATATTATTCCCAAATGATGGGTGCTTGTTATTAAAAAACAGAGTTTTATAGACATTTTCATGGACCTCCTTTTTTAGAACTACTCCTTCAGGAAAATACTTTCAAATGTGTTTTAGTGTCTACTTTTCAAAAAGGTAGCTAAGCGATTAAGTAATTTTCCATATGAAATTGTAAATGTTATTTGAGTTTGGACTTCAATTTTAAAAATGAACTTACAGAAATAAGAACTTCAGTACATTTAGAACACATTAATACCTGTGGTGACAGCAAATATTATTGATCTGTGATCTCATTATAAACACAAATCTCTCTCACACCCTTGCATACTCATATTAAATGGTGTTTTCAGTCTCAGCCTCCCTAGTGCAATTACTTTTTTCCTGCTCATTTTGTATAATCTATATTTTCCTAATGATTCCACCTCCTAATAAGATTCTGTGCATTTTCAATCTATAGTATTGAGACTTTTCCCAGAAAATACATAGAAAACAGCATAGCTGTAACACTGAGCTACTGTACTGAGTAACAAAGAGTACATAGAAGAGATGATCCCATGAAGCACTCAGATACAGCTGTAGATAGGCAGTCTCAGTTCTGAAAGCAAGTGTGTGACAGGTCTGAATTTATAATGAGATCTCAGATCAATATTATTTGCTGTCATCACACATATTTCTACACACTTGCATAAGGAATAGAGAGGTGCATGTCAGGCAGAGTGGCAAATGAGCAAGTTATAACAAATATGCTTTTTCTGAAACATAAAATGGGAAACTGAATATTTAGTAACTATTTCATATTTACAGAAATCAACTACTGATTACGTCTGGTACCTTATTGCAAAAAAATCAGATAAACTCAGACATCAAAGAAGTCCACAACTATATTAAGTAAGAAAAATCACAGATACAAAGTAATATTTAAATTATTCCATCAATTATGTCATTGTAGAAAAGAACAACAAAATACTGGTTAATTAAATCAGAACTGCTGAAGTCTTAAGTTTTCTTGGAGAAGTGTGACCTCCTGATTTATTTATAACATGCCCTGCACATATTTTACTCAGACTGACAGTGAATTGAAAGCTTTTTGAAAATACCTTATTCAGAGAAAAGATTTCTGAAAAGCACATTTAAGAATGAAAATTACTTCTGTCACCTCAACTTAGTCAAGGAATTATTTTAAAATGTATGTTTCAAAGAATGTTCAAAATTGTGGTTGTTTGCTTCTGAGTAAAATTACATTTCCTATGGGATCAGCATCATTCAACAGATTATTTTCTTTTGAGTGAGCCTTTCTAATATACTCAGTGATTTACTTTTTAAATCAGTAGCTATTTTTCAGATATACAAAAAGTCTTGTTCAAGGTGTCAGTTACATTATTATATTAAGTATATTCAGCCTGGACATAATTTCTATTCTGATAACTGATTTATCTTGAACAGCAGTTACTTAACCTACTTGCAGGAATTAATTTACTAAGGAGTAAAGGGCTGTGCAGACTTACTCCACTGTCAGTCTCAGTGTATTCCCAGGATATGTTCTATAGCTCTGGCTCCCCAATCAGGATGTCTTCATGACAAGAGTACAGTAAAAATCTGCCAAAATCAGAACCTTGAAGAACTGTTTTGGAGGTTACTCTTCCTGGCAGTTTTTTCAAGACACACATATGTAGAAAAAAATAATTAAGTGCAATTCAAAAAAGAAAAAAATCATAGTGAAATGTACTGTAATAAAACTTGTTTTCCTGAGGACAGAGAATGGTATTAACTTTTCAGTCAGTCAATACCAAATTAAAATAATATCTGTACCTTCTCATTCGTGGCAAATGCACACTTAGATTACAAAAACCTTTCATTAACTCCTTACTAGTCTGAAGCTGTTTTTTATAAAACAGGTCATGAAGCTTTATCAGCAGTGCAATCAGCGACCTTTGGAGGTCTAGTCCATACCTGCAGCATTTCAGAGCCCCTTTGAACAGCAGCTCAGACCTTCAACAATTTCCACTAATTTGTTTCCATTCTGCTCCATCATCCTGAAGATGTTGAATAGTATCAGCCCCTTTGCAATGCCTCTCACTACCAGCTGCAAGTTAGACGTCAACCCACTACCCTTTACAAGTGCAAACATTTATTATAAACATTTATTATTTCACTCCAGAAACTACTCTCTTGGGCAATTTTTTTTCATGTAAAAATATCACCCTTATCTGTGTCATAAATTTCAATTACAGTTCTGCAGACTTACTCTGTTATGTCACCATTAGTTTCCAAACATTTGCAGTTTTTAAGAAACTAGTAAATGTGATGTCTGTCTTTTCTAGTATTTTTGCTTCCTTTGTGGAAAATATGCTCTCAGCTAATTTCTTAAGCTGCTCCTTTCTTTTCCTTCCAAAATGCTAATTGTTGTACTGTACCTGCACACTCCATTTGCACTCTTTGAATGCTTTCTGACTAGCCATGACTGCTAGGCATTTGCTTTTGACCTATTCAGTTGTCTTTAGAGAATGGCTTCTTTTTCTAGGAACCTTTTTGATATTTTTCAGTTTCAAAAGATTCTTAAGAGTTCTGCTAAGTTTTAGCAGATTCCTCCAGTCCCCTCTGTATCACTTCATATGCTGAATTGTGTTATTTCTGTTGTTATTTTTAAAAATAATTGAAAGCCATCCTCTGAGCTACAAATAAGTGCATTTCTAGCCAAATGTACTGTTAACCTAAGGAAAACATCACAAGATTACAAAAATTCACATGATTATGGTTCATGCACCATATATGTTTGATTTTACTTACAAGTCCATAACAGACAAAACTAATAACTTGTTCATTGGACTAGAAAGACCTTCAGCTATCCTTCCAAGGGCACGTATCCAAATTCTGGAACAGTTACTCCAATTAGTATCAGTTTAACTACAATGCTTCATGACAGGCATTGGAAGGGGAACGAAAACAAGCCACCACTGCCTAAAGGTACCCTTTTTACATGTTGGTTCTTTTATGGAGACCATTTTTTAACAGAAGTTTGCTTTAATAAAGCATTGACTGTATCAGAAGGAACTAATGATCGGCATACCTACCACCATCAATTTAAACAGAAACTTAAGATGTCTTAAAGAATAGAGGTGGTTAACTAAAATATTTTTAGAAGTCCAGTCAATTTTTCTTTGAAGGTCAGGCATATTGCTTCAGAGTCTCTGCTTTTTCTGCTGAACTCTTCTTCAAATTCAAAGCATTTTAAAATTGGCAACATTCTGTTAGAGACATCTTTAGGCCAAACAGAGCACATTCCCCCCATTTCCAGCCAATGAGGCTTTGCACTTCTGTTTTCATTAGGACCAATATGCTCACACCTACAATTATTGGTTGGGGGAATTCTTGCCTGACAAAATAACAAGGCTGATTCCACAGTATAGGTTCATGCCATGGTGTCTATTAATTTTAAGACTCTTCTTGCAGATTAACTTACTTGAAGAACAACTGGCTAAAAGACCAGTGATAACACTGGAAATAATGTGAACTTCAGAATAAAGCTTTAAATGCCTAAAGGTAGATACACTACTGTCTTTGAAAAGTGACCTCTAAATCCAATTCAAAGCTACATGCTAGACCATCTGCAGTCTTAACCTTGAGGCATGCCAGAGGAAAACTTTTCCAGCAAACCAGTGTACAGTCATGTACCCAGCTGCAGTATGGACACTCCCATAACTAGGCAGCTTAGGTTGTAGCACAGAGAAGCCATACAGACTTAAGAACAACTGCATATATATATGTATGTTATATCTATTGCTGGCCTATATTCTTTTTCTGTTGAGAGGCAAGCACATCATCACTTGCACTGGGCCATTAATTTTTTGCACCACTGAAATCTAAAGTGAGAGCCAGAACGATAGGTATAGTTTCTGGCACACTTTGCTTACAAAACCTTGTTTCCTTACAAGTGAAACACCTCTTGGTGACAAAGACTGCCTCTAGACTGAGTAGTAGATACATGCTAGGGTATATCTGGAGGCTTGACTTGTTGACTGCCTAGTAGTCAGTGGGCACTGGGACTTCTTTGCAGCTCTCCTTGGGTTTTTCTCCCACTGAAACCAAGATACAGGGGAACCTGGTTAGATAGCCGTAACTAGCCTTGTGCAGGCTTATAGACAAAGCCTGCAGCCAGAGACCAAACTTAGAAAATCAGGACTGAGCAGATGAATGCATGTAAATACTTATTTGCTACTTCAGTTGTCACATGGCACAAAAATTGTTTCTTCTGGGTTGTTTGGAACAATGCCTATGCTATAAATGCTGAATGCATAGGAGATCATCCTCATAGGATGAAGTAAAAAAAATCAATCTCAAATAAGCAGACTGTGACACAGTGATAACCTGCAATGGGAAGAAGGATGGCTGTAATAAGGACTTCACAGAACATGGTAAATAGTGGGCACATTGTGAAAGTTTTACTAAGTAATCTGAAAAGTGGAAAGAATAGGCTTAGGAAGGGAAGGGAACTGGAAACCCAAAGTATATGATGTGAAATTAAAATAAATAATTCTACTGGGAATGTCCTGGAAACACTGAAAAGGGAAATATCTGAAAAAAACCCATGCTCATATCTTGGGGACTATTTTGTATTTCATAAGGGGACTCACCAATTAGTAAAAGAGCATTTTTAAAATAAGAAATATGAAAGTAGATTGGCACTGGGATATATTTCATTAAAACTGCACTGCTGTTTACATAAAAATGGCCCTATGGCTATGCCTCCCTCTGCCTTCCACCAAAGACAAAACCAAGAGATCTCCAAAGAAAAAGTAATGGCCACAGCAGCAAAGCTACGTTCATTTCTTAATTGCAAAATCAATCATTTGTGAATTAGAATGTTACCATACCTGTGACTAGGTCAGCAGGTGTATGTCCATCAAATATTATCTCTTACTGGACAAGCACATCAGTGCAAGATGCCTACAAAGACAATGAGGATAAAAAAGGATCAAGTGATTCAATATTTTTCTTTCTTAATGCACTGTCCTTGGTCAATAGGAAAGAAAACAGAAATAAAACCTTCCACAAAGAGCCATTGCAATTTTAAACAAATGTGGGTTAAAAATTGTTTGTACTTTTTTTTTTCCAGCAAGCAAAATTCATGACAGAGCAGAATACTAGGTGACTATTGTAATATACTTTTGAATGTGAGTTTATAATTTGTACTTGCATTTGTACAAGATAACAAATTCTGCCTACTCATTTAAGGAATACCAATATATTTTATGGCTTATCAATGCAAAATAGCTCAAATTTAAGCATTCAGGTTTGTGAATTATTCATAAAACAGCTACACACCAGGAAATATTTATAGAAATATTGCTGAAAATAGTACTGTCTGTAGACTAATTCTAGTAAAAGAGGAAACTAATTTTTTTTAAAATGTTTAGATCAAATTATCTGCTTAGCTTTATTATTGAGTATATAGTCTAGTCTATATTTAACTACAAGATGAGGCTCTCAGCACTTCTCAGAAGAGTATGGTGCTGCCTAACACATTCCACTGCTGCAATTTTTTTCCCCAGTTCTTCATACTCAGATTCAGTCCCTACTGTTGTTTATTACAAAACCACTCAGAGTTAAGTAATGCTTACAAAGTAGTATCTGTTCTATGGATCACTGGGAGGCAGAAATACATGTTTCTGTTGTACCTTTTAAAAAATAATTCTCTACAATTATGAAAAATCCGAGAAAATAGGCAAAAGATCTCTGACTCATTGTATAAAACACAAGGATAAAAAGGAAAAAAAAAGGATCAGCCACTGAAGGCTTACAGAAGAATATTAAGTACTATTCAATGGCAGGGAAGAGTAAAAAGACACAAAGAGAATTGATTTTCCATCAACATATACCTAAGAAATGTGTCAGAAAGCAAACAAAGCAAGGAATAAGCTACTATATGTTTGAAACAGAACCCTACACAATATGATTTACGACACCAAGCTGTGTGGTACAGTTGATATGCTGGAGGGAAGGGATGCCATCCAGAGGGACCTGGACAGGCTGGAGAGGTGGGCCCATGCCAGCCTCATGAACTTCAACAAGACCAAGTGCAAGGTCCTACATCTGTGTCGGGGCAATCCCAAGCACCAATATAGGCTGGGTGAAGAATGGTTTGAGAGCAGCCCTAAGAAAAGAGACTTGGGGGTGCTGGTGGATGAGAAGCTCAACAAGAGCCACCAGTGTGTGCTTGCAGCCCAGAAGGCCAACCGTATCCTGGGCTGCATCAAGAGAAGCGTG